>LUCH01003875.1:0-23209 GCA_013368495.1 Paragonimus heterotremus
TTGTATAAAATTTGCTAGTTTTACGTTGGCGACTGATGAGAATAAATCGAAATGTTAACATCTCGCGATATATGTCTTCTCTCTGTCTTGAGACTTGTCTGTCGGTACTACTTCTTAAAAATTGACTAACCGTTAATTAACTACACCAAGGAGATGACGTGTTACAGGGTGTCTACATTTCGTTTAATTACTTCATCTATTCCCATAATATTTAAACACTTGGATTGATTGTTCTAAGTAAACGACAGAAGAGACTAACCGAAATATATACAATCTTTTTTAATGAATTGGATAATAGGGGACCCGAAAGTTTAAATTTCTTAGCTGGTAATTATCAAATGTATTTTTTTGCATTGCTGAGTCAATGACTGGTTGTGTCATTATTTAAGATTATACCCAAACGTCTATCTAGCTATGCAATCTGGGACATGCCATTTCATGTTCGACGCACTGTCATAGGAAAACAGGTCGAGTGGTATCGAGTATCGTTGCTACTTCGTAATACACGTCACCATTCAAGATGCCTTTAGGTGGGTAGAAACAGTACACTTGAGGATAAGTTTGGACCCGTTATTATGACGTTCATTTAAATTCAAAAGCATGATCACGTCCTTATGTACTTATCATCGGAAGTTTCAATGAGAATAACGATCATAATACCCCCGTGACAATCGATGCTTATGGGTACTTTGTAAGTTACAACTTCCATTCATAGTGCGGAGGTTCATGGTTCAAACTGCCCTCTGACGATCCCTACCTAGGGAGTTCGCCAGAATGAACAGCACGCCATATGACACAAAGCGATTTGCGTATCTAGTGAACCTCCCCGTACAAATTTATTAGTTTGTTGAAACCATCAATTTATGTTACCGAACGAATTAAGTCTCACTGTAGTATTTTGATTCATCATGTTTACGCCACATCTGTGGTTGGTACTCATATGTAATTAGAAGACTATTCGCATAATATGCGGTGATGATACCAACTGCAGCAAACTCTTCATATTTGCTACATTCGTAAGCCGTTGTTTAATCTCATAAAATTATGACACTGTAAAGTTAATCTCTAATCTTAACAGTCAACTTCGCCTTTATTTTCGGCTAGCCATCAATTTGCGCTGTTTGTGAAAGTTGTCCATGTCTTGGCCGGCTTGCGCAGATCGAGGGTCAAAGTCGCGTTTGGTGCCGTTCGATATACAAAATATTCGTGTGGTGGGCACACACTGACGGGTCACACAAACTAGACGATTTAACATGCCCAATCATAAACCGTATCAGGATTCAGTTTGCTACCGAACCCGACTCTCAGTGAAACAGGCCAGTCATGTTCCGTGTTGTCAAGCTTTGCATATTTGACATGTATATACGTATAAATGGTATTCACGATATAGGCTGATGAAAACTGCGAACCCCTGAGTATATAGTAAGAAAACTGAATATCATTAGTCATGCATACCTTCTCCTGCGTTTGTGTTTACGCCATACTACTGCTCCAGTGCCGCACAAACAATCAACGAAATCGATCCCCGTAAAACCAGTCCACTTCAAAGATGTTTGCGGTTAAGCTGTCGGGTAGAGATGACCAACAGCAATCAACCACTAGGGAGAAAATGGAAGTCATTCGTTTGATCGGAAACGGACAGTTACGGAACCATAATACGATTACAACGAGATGTTTCAAAGTGGTCGGTGAAGTTACTTACCTTGCGCGCACGCGGTAAACACGTGCCTGCCATTGTGGTAAGCGTGGCTGTATGATTCACCGGTCATGGATGGCCCGTGCGCCTGTGACCTTGCCGTATTCGTCCTTGGTTAGACCGGACCACATGACTATTGGACGATCGCTATTTGGCCTGTCTAAACGAACATGTTGATGGTATTGTGTAGTCTACGGACCCACTGCACATTCGTGCGTGACACGTACAACGCCGATTTGTTGTGTTTACCGTTCCAAGTGGTACAGTACAGCTCCATTGGTTGACCGTACGCCAGCTCTTTGTCTGATGCAACAGAAGACCGACAATTTTCAGTTATTGTGATTGTTTCTATCAGCTGGGTGATTTTATCTTCGGATGACTTAGATGTTCAAACGATTTGATCGCGTTTAAAAAAGTGTTGTTCCCCTGTTTTAACAAAAATTGATATCAACGAAATAGTAGACGATGTATAGGGTTACAGAGAGCTTAGGCTGCCACTGTTCCCCCGGCTGGACACATTTAAGAGGTATGCAACTTTCGATATGTCTAACCATCGCAGAATATACCACCACTTAAACGTAATCAGCGCATATAAACGTTTAAGAAAATCAACACACTTATGTCACCGTGGAAGAGTCAGCAGAAAGGATCATCCCGGCTTCAGCTTCAGTTCGATTAAAATGTAGAATGAGGCTATTTGTATGGAAAGCAAGTAACCATAAACTTCCAGAAACTAATGACATAATACGGTGTGGTCGCGGGACGTTCAATCAACAGCCGACGTATCGCGGCTTCTGTATATACTGAGCAAAAGTATCAGATTACCATCAGACACATGGGCTGTATTTCTTCTGATTTAACCAACTGCCGCTGAACACTGACGTGAGGATTTTGGGTAAGACTAGTAGTTCTCGTTCACAGTGATTACCATCTTAGTCCGAACAATTTGGTCTTCTCAATTTCTGATCGCTACTGAAGGGAACCGCCGAAAGTTGTTCGTGTGAATATATCTGACTGTTCCCTAGCACTCATAAGTGATTGTTTATACACTGCACACTTCAACCTGTGTAACTTAAGCCGGTTTACCTTAACCGGTGAGCGCGCGTAGATGGAAACTCTCTGAGGGAATCAGAGCTCGGTGAGGAGTTTAGGTTAACCGTCGCACTGGCAGCGTAAACGAATGTCACATCAGCCTTTGGTAGGATTCGTTTCTCACAAAAGTCCAAAAGGCGACCAAGGCTTAGCAACCTTATTACCACCTCACTGCTCTAGACTCGTCGATCAACCAAGCCCTGGATGATTCGAGCATTGCACTATTGCCGGCACAGTCAGGAAAAGAATACTACTTTTAGAGTACGATTTAGGCTGGGTTTATACGACGCCCAAAACTTTAGCACCTGTCCTTTGATCTTCACTGTCTCCTCCCCATCACTCACATCGTCGCGCCGCAGTATGGTGTCCAAGCAACGAGCGTGCGTGCGGCTGACAAATTCGACACACGGTTACTGGGGCATCAGTAACGTTTGCCGAAACCCTTTCTTTACCTCCGCCCGACTCAACCATGCCGTATTCAAAACAACCTGATCCATGAAAACTTTGGCTTGGTCCATGTGGTTTTGAGAATACATTCATACTGCTATCACTGACAGTTAGCCCTGAAGTACAGGCGGCATACCAAACGTCTGCTTTTCTACCTTCGTTTGAACCTAACCGGACTGGTGTTGAACCGATTATTAAACGAGTGCTCTCAGTGCTTATCACAACCAAAACCACTCGAATTTTTCGTTAGAGTTAGCAACAGAAAGTTGTGCACATTGCACGGCCGAATAAGAGTTGACCGCATGCGAACATCCGTACATGTTCGCTTTGAGGCTGTTAGGGTGTCCTTTTTCCGTCCCAAACTGCTTCCCTCCTTGAGAAAACGATTTGATCCTATCAGAATAAGCGGAAGTGTCATGACCAATTGAGAGGTCACCTTCGTTATTTCTTACCTGTTCGGCCTTTATTCTGCTATGCTCATTGCTGGCTTAGCGACCTTAACTGCTACTTTGGGTAAATATCCTTCGGTTTTCCGATTCGTGTAGGTTTGTAGGTCAATATGTACCAAATAACTACCTCGTAATTTCCTTTTGGTCACACGTTGTTAGAACGGAACAAATTTGCCTTTTGCCCCCATATTTGGCCTTGTCTTTGGGGCAACTAACGGGGACAATCGCGTTATTTTAGGGACCAAGATTTTCATTCAAAGAATCCGATTTCTTTCAAGCGCACCACTATGCCGTGCACAAACCAGGGTGTTCTTCCGAGGGTTTACATCACAGACCCAGGATTGTCGCACTGCTGCCATGCCACGCTGTTTCTCATAACACGGTAGATCTGCCGCGTCGGATAAGTGCACGTGCCTGATTAAAAACCGGAAACTTTGGTTTTCCTGTTTACGTCCTGGTTAGAGATATCGAGAAAATACAACAAATTTTGTGACCGGAAACAAGCAGCCAAAACCCTGATCTTTGAAACAACCATTTCCCGTTGAAAATTTGAATAGAGCAGACAAAAGACTGACATTACACGATTTATGTTCGAGCAGATTTTACTGCATCTCTGCTGGTGTTTACTGCTGACGAGTTAAAATGTACAAAATTCCAAACCACAAAACAATAATAAAGGGTCAAAGTTCAAAACCAGTTCAGTTGCTACCAAGACAGCATCAACGTCACAAACAGTACTTTTTGTACACACAAAATGGGGTGACGGTGTCTGATAGCAATCGCCTCGGCATATCATAGCAAACGTTTGTTTCGACTCGAGAACAGAACACGAAATGACTTTGATGAGTCGATCACATGTTGCGTCATCAAGTGATGCTTGGCAATCGACGACGCTGACTCCTTCTGGGTGTTTGCTGTCGAGTTGCCTGATTGTGTTACCGTTTGTTGAACCCATTTTGGTAAGTGTTCGGCGACCCTGGTTCCAAGCTGGTGCTCAGTTCTGCCAACATAGGATGCTCCGCATCCACATTTGTATTCATAGATTACGTTTGATTTGGCGAACTGAGACGTTGGTTGCTTAACCGGGGGCATGGGAACTCGGGCTGTTCTGTACACGATCCCTGGTTTCGCGGCAAAGAACGTGCGTACAACGGCTGGCCTTAGGCGTTGTTCAACTATTCGACACACATTGTCCCCCTTGAACGGCAGTTGTAAAACTACTATCTTTTTGACGACTGTGGGTTGAGAATCGTTTTGTGCATTGCTCGTAGTGAACTTCCTTATAAATCCTTCCGGATAACCGTTGTCTACTAAAGTCTGTTCTATTTGGCGGAGTTCATCATCAAGGGTGTCACTAGTGCAAAGCCGTCTGGCCCGGTCAAATAGCGTTGGCACCAATCCTCTTTTATGTGCTACTGGAACATAGCTATCAAAGTGTAGGTACTGACCGGTCCACGTATTCTTCCGATATATAGCTCGTTGAATAGATCCATCCATTCTCTTAATCATGTTGATATCCAGAAACGGCAATCGGCCATTAGTCTCACTTTCCAAACTGTAGCGAATGTTTGGGTGCAAACAGTTCATTTGGTCTAGTAAATCTGTTGCCTGCATCTGGTCACTTGCGACTATAAGTATGTCATCAACATACGTTTTATAGATGATCAAACTGTCCAGTTTACTCGCCATTTGATTTTCCAGTTTGGCCACAAAGATATCGGCCAAAACTGGACCAAGCCGACTGCCCATTGCTACTCCATCAATCTGACGATAAGTCTTGTCTTGAAAGCTAAACTTACGTTAGATGTACACAGCAAAAGTAGGCGTTTTAATTCACTTTCGGAGATTGCAATGTTCATCTGATTTGAAGTTATATAGGATAGCCAAAAACTGATGGTTTCTTTCAACGGCACGTTCGTGAACAACGATTCTATGTCCAGTGAAGCCATATGTTTGTCAGACGTGTTGAGATTTTCTAACAGCGCGGCTAGATGAAAACTATCTTTCAGGCAGTACTTTGTCATAGAATCTCGTACCGGTTTAAGTAACCCTGATCGCTATAAGCCAGGCCTCCAAGACACGATTCAGGTGATTCCTTCTTAATGCACTGCTGATCTCAGAGTGTGCTGGACATAACCTTGGCCAAACCCCCCTGAGAGATTGTGGTCACGATGATTATCCAAGAGGTTCGTGGACAAGGACCAACAGGCAGTAAATTCAAATGCATATTATTCAACAACCCTAGCAACACCGATCGTCATGTGTCAGAGCAGGTCAGCTCTTCGATAAATTCTGTCGTGATTTTCATGACTGTCTCACACAAGCAAATCACCGCTATTTCCATTACGAACAATCAGCAAACAGACGATGATTGCACTGTATGCTGGTAGAAAAACAGATACTTCTTTTCTTATTCGTATAAGCAAACAACCCGCAATCGTTTTTAAAATATTTTAATTTTTTTCTCCAAAAACCGGTACGAAGACTGCTTCCTGCAACGTAAGTTCTTTCGCCTGTCCGGATCTTCCTTCGTCTGAAAAGATTTCTATAAATCCGTCACCGAAATCGCACTTTACTTGCTTCTCTTATCTTCCACAAGTTGTATCACTGTATAATCTATGATTTAAACTCGCATTTGGCTCACACCTACTGATCTATCTCCAAAGTTATCTGTTGAAACCTTTTCCGCGCTCCGCATCCGTACCAGTCATGTGACTGATGTGTTTATTGAACTGAATGTGGAATAATGACTCTAAAATTTTGTCCATAGGCGTTCACACGCACACTTGTTTATACTTCAATTCGCTTAGGTTTTTGAAGACAGCAAATGTTTGAGCATACATTTTACATGAGGTGCTTGGCGCTTTCTAACTTTTAAACGATTTTTGTTTTCGTGGTCTGATAGAGACGTCACTTTAGCTACCAGTTTGTCTGACTAACGTGGACCAGCTGTATGCAGTGTCCTCTGGTTACATGCATCCCGGATAAAAACGTATAGGGATGAAAGCAAGACTAATACAAGGCAAAGCGACTGGTGTATTATGGATCACGTGACAAAACTATAGGACAATCACAGCTTTCAGAGTGGCTCCGTTATGTGAAAATCCAGGAGGTACACTTTAAGTGCTTAGCTACTGAATGTTCTATTTCAACCGAAGCTAACTTGTTTATAACATGCTATTAAAGAAAGTTTCAGAGAAAATCGCGACTGTGCTAATAATTGTCATCTCGAGGAAGCCCCATCCCGGTTTAGAACGATGAACCTCAGTGAAACCTCTCGGCGTGTTCTTCGCAGGTAACTCAAGAACAGCTGAACTCAGATTATTTCACTTTTAGCACACTCGCAGACGTTGGGGTGTAGAAAATTGTATCTTTTTCGGAGATTCATAATGTTGTCTAGATCAGGATGGCAAGCCAACCACTTAGTGCGTATACTTAGTGAAGGGGGAGCCATGTTCATTAAAACTGGAGAGTATGTCTTAAGTTTATCAATGCTAGAATATAGCATTCCTCTGTCTTATGACGTGACGGATGGTACTGAAATCCATCCGATGTACTGACACAGACGCTTAGACTTCGTTTATAATCCAGAACTACCGATGTATTCATACCGTCGTAGAAGGTAGGTCGCGATCCATCACTAACCGTCTCATGCTGGTCTTTTTGTCAACACTTTCAATCCTTTCAAAGACCACACAAATACCACTTTCACCAGTCAGAACCGTCCACAGGAGTGCATTTCTACTGAGATTTCCATGAGAAACAGGATGCCATTGATTTTATAGGAAGACTGTGTTGTTTGAGGAATACTGAATCATAGATCATTTGTATATTTCAGCCACGGGAAATTTTGTACAGCTCATTGTATGGTGTGAGTATTGTCTTCCAATTCCATGCAGTGGGAGTGATGGTCGTCGAAACGACTGAATGGAGAAAGCTGAATATCAGGCAAGACCGCCATATCAGGGTTGTTTTGATTTAAGTTTTTAGGTTTGTGACTTGCTAGATTTTCCAGAACAAGTGTGGCTTTCTAGCTGCCCAAATCTAATTTATTTTGTGTCTAGAATGTCACCGGGAAGATGTGGCAAATTAAGATTCAATAATTCATTAGATGACTTAGTATTAGACAAAACATAACCCAACTTTGATGGAATTGAGTATAAATTATCAAAATGTTAAACCCGATCTTTTGACCGAACAACTAAACTCAAAATAATTCTATGCTACATGCTTTAGTGTCAAACCCAAGACGATGTGTTGGGATAGGCGTTTATGCAATTGACTAGTTACGCGGTCTGAGTTATTTTGATGTGGCAAGGCTACCACGGTAGACTGACGTGGTCATCGGATTTCGGAGTATGAACGGCACAGTAGAAGTATATTTTCCCCAGAATCGTTCAAGATTGAACCAACAAGACTGAACTAACCACGATATTGAAATTGAGATAACAAAATCCTGGGTGACTACAGCGTGTATTGCACAAATCATGGCAACAGATATACTGATGATCAGGGAACCTGATCATTACCCACAAGCAAAAGTGTTTGAGCGTTCACATATGATAATTCGATCGTGCCTAATGTGAGTTCAGTGGCGCAGTAGTCAACACGGTTGCCTCTTGAAAGCGGGACCGGAGTTCTAGTGTTAGCCGCTACAAGGATATGCACTACTGACGAGCTCTAATAAGAGCGAGTAAAACTCGAGTCTAGCGTATCTTTTCGAAAGCGGCCGACTGGAAAGTCTATAGGAATGTGACAGCTGCAATCAATTGTGAGTGATATTCAATCTACATGGCAACAGATGTAAACTAAATTGTGTATTATCAGAGGGTTGGAGAACATAAATGTAAATAACGAAAAGTCGGAAATGTGGTTAACTCCAATTTGAACAACATTCACATTTGATCCCAGCCTTCACACTCGGCAAAACTTTCCAGTCAGCCTGTTTGGAAAAGAAGCGCTAGACTCCAGTTTCGCTCTCATTAGAGCTCGTCAGTAGTGCATATTCTTGTCACTGCCGGGACTAGAACTCCGGTCGCGCTTTCATGAGTCAACCACGTTGGCCACTGCGCCACTGACCTCACACTGGGCACGACCGAATTATCATATACGAACGCTCAACTACTTTCGCTTGTGAGCCATTTCATAATTTTAACAGCAGAAGCCTGAATATACAGGGATTATCTAGACTTATAATTAAGTGCACCCTGCTCTATGCATTTCACCTGCGAAGTAATTGACGCAACGTATAACTGCTTTCCTTTCAAAACCTATTCGGTGCACAGCTATGGAACGTAATAGTATAAGAAGGGACACCAACAGAAAAGAGTCATTACTCTATTCAGCGATGACCACAAAAATTGTGTCTTTGAACGCATAAGACCAGTTACTTTACGACGTTATAGCTGGATAGAGTTTCCTACTTGGGCATGCAAATTGCACATATCTACAAGTGTCTCAAAAGTAACAGGAGATCCGATATATCAGATTGAGTTTGGATTCAAGCTGAGGTTAAAGTTCGAAGCAAAAACGACCTATTGATTTAACGAAATGTTACCGCGGCATCAGTCATTTCGAGGCGGACACATGTGAAGTTAAAACATGAGAACCTCGGGTTACAAGCGCAATAGTGAAATCAATGATCACGTGATTAACACGAGCCGTGAAGTCAGTTTGGAAGACATGTGCTAACCTCGATTATCAAAATCAACCAGGATAAGCTGATTCCAATTGACCTTGTATTCAATTATTGTTTCTTCAGCACGCAACCTGCTACACTGACTCTATTAGTACTGCGATGGTCATATCAATGGGAACTCTCAAAACCATACGAGTGCATCAAAGTGGCCTGGAAACTGAGTGAAACAAAAGATCTCAACTAGTCAAATCAACATCCGACAGATCGTTCATCAAAGTCATCAGACACAAACTTGCTGCGTTTCAGAATTCTAAAATCGTTTCAATTAAGTGCGGTTGTTTAGGTCAAGACAGATGAGGCGGCAACTTTTCGCAATCAGATTGTCAAGTTCAAGTTCTAACAGTTTGTATGTAAAACAAAGTCAATTCGTTTCTGCTTCTTAGTAAGTAACAACGTATTCAGTTGTGTCAGAGGCGAGAAGTAGTTCTTCCTTCCAAGCAATACGATACAATTCCAAATTCCCATGCGTTTTTGATGTAATCTGGAATCTAGTGATGCCGCGTACACACGTTCGTACCAGGCCTTTGTGTTGATCGCCCAATCGATTAGCTGTGATGTACAGGTAGGCGTCAGTCGAATCCATGCGAACTTTCAGTCATGGTATGGCCATAGTAGATGTTGGAAACGGTTATGTCCGCATCTCAAAATTTTCAACGTGACCGTCAAAACGTACTTTACAACATCTAACTATCTCCATTAATCTTATCAGGCTTTTACTTTTCCAAACCCCTTAAATGTATGCGCTATGATACGGTGCGAATGCAAGTTTCTTCTGGGATGTAATTCTTTTACCGTCTAACTTTTCGCTTTCGTAAGAGCTATAGTTGCCAAAATTTGTTTTTACTGGGGTGCATGACTTAGTTTATAATTCACGTACAAGATTGACAGTCGTTTCACCCTGCAAAATTGTCGTTTCTAACGTTCACCATGACTCAGTGCATCCGAATCCATGATTATTTTACTTTCCCTCCTCAGAAGGTGGAATGTCATCGGCATGTTAATGAATTCCGAAAGAACTTCTCTCCGAGTTGAAATCACAAAAATCATTAACTGGCTTTGCGGTATATTGATTACTGATTAGTAGTAGAGGATTTTGGTTTACATATTGACTGAACGTCACACACGGCTGACAGTAGCTGTCGTACCCTTGTAGCCTTTCAAGTCTATTACTCACAAGCGAAAGTGGTTGAGCGTTCGCACATGATAATTCAGTCGTGCAAAATGTGAGGTCAATGGCGTAGTGATCAACACGGTTGCCTCATGAACAGCGTGGACGGAGTTCTAGTCCCTTTCATGGCGAGCTTTAGCAAGAAAGAAACTGAGTTCTAGTGCTTCTTTTCGAAAGCGGCCGACTGGAGTATCTATAAGAATGTGTTAGTTGCGATCACTCATCAGAAAACAACCTTTACCATTTTGTAGAGTATTTTGCGTGTGCTGAAGAACCGCAGTGTAAAGCGGTCCGTCCATGTGGTTAGATTTTTCTAACTGTAGTTTAAAAAACCCATTTATTGTGGTTCGTTACTCTGCACACACAGTTGCACTGATGTTGCTGTCGTCACCTAAAATGAGCAAGGATTTCACGTGTCTCACGATAGTAGGCTTGTGGGCACGATGAAGAGTTTGAAAGTAGGATTTCCACCCTTGTAGTAGGCAGTAAGATATGGGGTCCACAACTACGGGTGGAAGTTACTGTTGATATGCACCAGTGCATGGCATAAATGGTGAGAAAAGTGCCCCATTATATGGTAGCGAAAAGATGTCCAATAAAGCACAATCTCTATTGTTCAACACGCTAGTTAGCATGATACCCGCGCGCTCGCGTCATGTGCACTTTTGCCCAGTTTATGTGTGATCGGCGCCGTCTATCAGGAGGTTTACCGCTTGCCATTCTACGTCCGTTTGTGAAATTTCGTTGAGCGATGGTTCGTCCGGTCGCTCGTGTTGTCCATCATCTATCCACTGTGGGTTTTGACCGTATTCCACGACCGTGTCGAGATATTCCTGCGAGTGTTGGACTAATCGCGCCTCCGATTTGGTCGTCCGTCCTATTTTGCCTGCCATGTCTCGCCCGTTGGTCCGATGCAGTCGAACGATGACTCATCCGGTCGCCCACGCCGTCCCCGATCTGTTCGTTGTGGGTTTTTGGCGGTACCTCCCCCGCGATGAGGTATTCTGCTGAGTGTTGGAATGCTCACACCTCTGGCCTGATAATCCACCACAATATTATCTTAGGTAAGTGGATTCAAGCTTGTTAAAATACCACACAGAATATGTAGTCCATCTAAAGAATTGACGTCACTCGTGATCTCACAGGAATAATTTCATCAGGCAGTACAACTAGGGCGGCAATGACAAATGGCACTCTGTGATTCCGAGTCAAAACACACTGTGCCATTTCTGATCTCTTCACCAAGTAGACTCTGTCATCACTACATAAGCTTTTGTTAGATTTACATTCTATTTCTCGTCGGTCGTCACTATATTCGTTTCATAAGAAAATCAAGTGACACCTGTGATGAAGACGAGCAATCGCACTATACCGCTCACACTACTATCATTCAGTGGTGAGGTATGAGTGTGCATTTGGTTACTGAAGTAACCCGGGAAAGAATACAACAAGAAATATTGAAGTGCAGTTTGGCATGAAACGTTTTTTGCATACTGGAACTGAGCATTGGCAACCGTTGCAGTCACGACGTTCTGGGACCACTTTAATATACAAACGAGTGGATGTTCGTTGTGTTAGAACCTATGTACTGCTTTTTCACTCAGACAGTCCTTGCACCATCCGCGTCCTTGGCTGTTAACAGTTCTTCTCCAGCTGTACAGCTTCTTCAACATGCATTTCTTCACAACAGATTGTTGTCACCGTCTTAAGTTGTCCCCAGTGTCGGAAAACTATTCTCAGTCGTTAGGGTTTGAACAATCATTTCATCAGCATTGTTTTAACAACGTTTCTTTTTGTGATGAAGTGCAGCGATCGAGATGTATGTGGTTTCCGCAATCCCTCTTCATAGTCAGCTTGATTGGGTTGAGCACTAGATATACCACCAAACCACTACTCTTCTAGAGGAAAACGAACTTTCACGTTACCTGCAAGTGCAGTGGCTTTTCCGAGATTGGCCAACTTTTGCTAGCTACTGAGATCATCATATAAGGCAGTTCCACCAGTCCGTGGATTGTTATTCGTTGAAATGCACGCTGATATAACTAACATACGCAATTTTGTGTTGACCGGTATGCTAGACCTGATAGAACAGAAGTAAATGTTCGCATGGAGACAATTCAGCAATTAATGTTCCGTTTCGGAACTAAAAGCGTTCTTCATCTTAGGTTGACAAAACGATTCAGAGCTGTAGCCATTGGAAACCTCGAATGAAAGATGACTGTATTATAGCCTGTCTGGTGGTGGATCAGAGCTGACAAAAATGATAGAACCACAAGTTACCGTCTTAGAAGTGTGACTTGTTAAACGTCATAGGTAGTAGAGTGCTTGTCAGAGCAGTTTGCTGGGTTATCCTTCATTAAATGCCGACACCGCAAGCGTCACTGTTTGTCAAACGTCTTGACTTAGGAAAAGACGAACCTCACATCATCGGGAAGTACAACGACAGCCAATATTTGAATGAAAATGAGTCAGACACATTATTGGGTAAGCAGTGTTGCTGTATCGCAGATTATGACTTTCATTATTCTCATTTCTTCAAAAAGGTATTTTTGTGGTTACTTTTAGGAATTAAACAAGAAGATATCCTTTCAAAAGTTTAACCGCATCCCCAAACAGTAACAGAATAGCAAAGCCAAGAAGTTCACAAAATTAGGTACTGATATGTACTCTCCGCTGAAGTGATGCACGCAAACAATACACAAAAATCTTCATCAAACTCCTGATTAGTACTGGAACTTTTGACCGCAGACGGGAATGTGCCGGCGGTTTCATGAATTATTAGATGATCAAGATGCAAATTATTTTAGGGTATTGCTGAACATTCATAGGCGGTCAACAGTGAGCCAAACTATTGAGTCGGGTTAAAAGCTTTACTTACGAGCGTTTTGTCAGTGTATAGGGCGGTCGTGCCAAAAACATCTATCCTACATTCAAATGGCTACCCCCAGATGGTTCATAGATAGGCACAGTAGAAAAAAGTACCATCCGAAGAGGTGGCCACTGTAGAGAAAAAGAAGGTCTACATAGAGCTGTCTTTTTTTAGGGTGATTATATCATGCACCAAACAACACAACAGTTGAGGAATTCCATTAAACGAACTTTATACGCAGCTGAACTCCGTGTAATCGCTCTGATTCAGAGGGGATTAGCCTATCGGTGCCACTTTACATTGTACTTACCAATTTGTAAATAACGGAGGAGAAAGTTACATAAGTAGAACCGAGAGATGCCTGAGGTCCAGAATGAAGGAACATCTACCTAAATGGGTGCAGAAGTCCGTGTTACCGGAGAACGGCAGTATTGTTGAAACACGTAAACAACCAGCTTCCTCAGTCGCTAGACAAGTCCTGACCACGTTATCATCCACGTTATCATCCACGTTATCGATCCATCTTGTGCATTCAGAGTCCTGTTACGTCATTCTAACCCAAGATTCTTACGGTTTACCGAAACAGTCACAGTCAACCGACGTAAGCCAGCTCTCTGTGTTCAGAAACAACTGTTCGTGAACTTGACCCTTCCCTGAACTTAATGACCTATTCTAATCCGCTTACTGATTACCCACCCCTCTAGGTGTTTGCTGTAAAAAACGCACCCGTGTTATTATAAATTTGGTACAGACGAGTCAATACAAAATGCTTGCATCTACCAATGTCCGTGTTCTAACTGCTTTGTTCAAACTGTTCAAAAGAATCAATTGTTTCCAAAAACAACAAAATTAGAGAGCATGCTGAAACATTAGATCGAAAATAGGTAGTAATTTCTACTTTTGTCATATCAATCCGTGATGATTGGATCCAACCTAGCTGATGCTGGTCACTCGCAGACAAACAGGAAGCAAGTAAAAGTGGAGAACAAAAGGGAATTAGTCTGGAGAGGGAATTCGCAACTTCATCATTTCTAATTCTTTAGGAACGACCAAGTCAGACTAGTCCGTAACACTGCTGAAATATGAATACAACTCAAGATGTTTCTAATGGCTTAGATGATGTTTCACATGCTTTAAAACTCACAATCTTCATTTATCAAGTTTGGATTTATCAGGTGCAGACAGCAGCAGGGATATACAAATTGGTGATTAGCAGAAGCTCGTAGACTCTCAGCCGCGCGACCTAGAAATATCTTTTGACATATTATTAATTGTAAAAAGAGTCATGGAAACTAATTCATGCTATAGCTAACTCCGGTTTTCCGAAGAATTTCAACGTCTTTCTTGACTCACAAATGACAGCCTATTTCAAAT
Organism: Paragonimus heterotremus; assembly: GCA_013368495.1. NCBI lineage: Eukaryota > Metazoa > Platyhelminthes > Trematoda > Plagiorchiida > Troglotrematidae > Paragonimus > Paragonimus heterotremus. The sequence goes on from LUCH01003875.1 coordinate 14,794, forward strand.
CGAAGCAAGCAGTTTACTGAGTACATTATGCTACCTTGGCCCACACTGTGAATTCTGACAACTACAGAGATCAGTCAACTTCGATGACATTAGGACTGTTGAACCGTTTTTGGTTTCTGCTGACAGGCAGAGTGGAAGGCAGAAAACAAACAAAATAATCCTGTGTTAAAGAGTCCAACATGTTGCTAACATGGAACAATATGATTGCCTGGGCCCAGACCAGCTTTTGATCCTTGGAGCCTCCGAATGGCAGAAACTTTTACCCACCGTTGTATGTGGTCCACTTTAAATCGAAAAGCGTTGCATAAACAAGTTTACGTTACAAAAAATATCATTCCATGTGTTCCCTGTTTTAGAAACTACACGTTCCACGAACATTTGTGGAGCTCTGATTTGATGTAGATTCCACCAAATCTGACCTTAAAAAGAATGTCTTCTCACAAGTCCAAACTCACCGGGACTAGTGTCCTGTTCACAAAGTTCCCAGAAAAATGGCTGCCTTAAATCATTCCCAAATGAGCTGTTTGTTTTAAATTTTGGCCTTTGACTTTCTTTAGTAACATACTTGGTAATAAACGTATCAGGTGAGCAAGAATAACCACGAAATCGGTCGTGCGTCTCCGGCGTAATATGTCTATTAAGCACAAATTACTCTAACTAATTCAGAACATTGTATTGCTGTCTACGATTTCAAGTCTGTAAGTGTTCTTGGCTTCCGAAATGATCACCAGAAGCCATTGAGTTTGAGATAAGCGGTATAAAACACTCGCAAACTAGTTAGTAACGAAGACTACGTTAAATCCCGTTTGACGTCAACTGAACATGTATTATACTAGTTTTCTGCACCAGGTGCCGACGAGCTACTTGCCCCAGCAAAGTCGCGTTTGAAGGTTGCATAATAACAGTTTATGCAATTTATGTAATTTAATGACCCACCCTACGGCTAACGCATGCACAAGACAGGTTTGGACCCAACATTCTGTCACACTGTCTTTTCCTGGACAGTGTCCACTACAGTTTCAAAAATGCATCCAGACTGATTTGAGAGATATGTTTCTCTAAGCTGGATGTCGCACGCAAAACTTTTTCACCTCGTACGAGTTCAGTTGAACGACAGTCTTCTTGTAAGGTCTTCCTGACGGCAGCATTCTGTCTTAAGAATGCAAAAAGCTAAGGATTTACTTACTGATCCACTTTTTTCCGAAAAAGTTGCCGCTGATAATGACGGTGGTGGGTAACTTATAACAGACATTTAGACTTAATAAAAGGTGTGAAAACCCGGGCTTTTTATTATAAAAGTTCCTTAGCCTGCTGGCTGTTGGGGAAATCTTGTAGATCTTTTGCTGTGTTTGACTTTCATTTGTGACGTTTTCATGGAAAGAAAACTGTTTGAATTAGTCTGTATTGAGATTATTTTTTGGAAATCACTTTTATTAGGAGTCAAACTATTGAGATCTTCTGAGATCTTCTAAGGACGCCAACTAATGATTTATGGATGTTTCAATTGAACCAAGCAAGATTTCTCAACATAAATGACTTTGGATCAAGAATAGATGAATAGTTTGACAAACTTGACAAAGTCTATTTTTTTGTCGCTTCTTCACTTAGGTTAACCACTTGTGAGTAAGGCCGAAAACGAAGTCAAATGACCTAAACCTCATGATATTAATTTGTATAACATTGTGTACTTTATGAACGCACTCATAATGGGAGATTAGCTAGAAAAAGCGTACACCAGCAAAGCCACACAAGAGAGCTAGAACCAAAGACGTAGAATTATTGCAACTTGCCAGCTTCGGCGAAAAGAACACGACCTGCTTGCGAGCATGGAGGATGGGGTAGATCTGTTCACGTGATACTATCCAGACGACTTGTAAGATGCGTCCAGTTTCAACCAGGGGACTGGTAATGGATGAATTTAGATTTTGTTGTAGTGCAGATACAGTCTTTTTGAGCGATCTGTCATTCACCATTCAACCATCTTGGGATGTGTCTGCTAGTCCGGAATGGTCGAATAATCCAATAGCCTTCTTGGTGTCATGCTGACCTTAATCGCGGAAAACTGTGTAGCTCAAGTGGGATATGGAAGAATCATTGTGATTATCATGTCCAGGAGATAGTGGAGGTTACAGTGTGCAATACAGTACGCGCAGTAGGGTTTTGGAGGTCGCAGCAATTGGACAATACCTCTGCTGTCTAACTGACTAATTCTCCATAAAAAGAATTTCCAAGTAACGCTGTTTTTCGACGCATTTATTTACCGTGAGTCTTTTCATGGGTAAGTCTATGTTCAGACTGTAGGTTCTCGTCCATGTACTCGTTATGCCGTTCACGCTCTTTTACTGAAGTGTCGAAATATGCTGGTACAACGACAGCTTGTGTTGCGTATGCTAATTACGGTGAAACAAGCGCGCATGTATACTTTGATTCTGGGTGCTCTGAGAAACTACTCCGGGTGCAGATACTGTCAACTGACAGAATAATAATCCATAGCAATGAGTAGCACAATTGTGAACCATCTGTTCCGCAACTTGTCTTCGAAAGCTACAATTATGCACCGAAGCCATACCCATATTAAGTAATCAGAGTTAGTCACTCATCAGACTGTCTGGATTGATTAATGTAAGCGATACAGTACTAAGCTAATTGTAGAACCACCCTCTTTACAAACGATTCTAATAAGCTGCATGATAGATTAAACCAAGGGTAAGTAGTGTACTCAGTGTAGGCTTGAAGTTACACACTACAACGTAAAAAGCGGATTTTAGACAGCAGGAAAACTCCATATGGCGCATTGCGTGTGCTTGGTAGTTCTATACAATGAACTATACCATGACATTGTTCTAATATACCAGATATTTCTAATCCATTTAAAGGAAAGCTGACGCAGTCGAAGGCATGTCACTTCGGCAGACTTGCAAAGCATTGGCTTTTCGTTTCCCATCCCCTAATGCCAGATATGATCACGTGCGTTTGGTATTGATAGTGTGAAAATGACAACCAGTATCTGATCAATAACACTATGTTCCGGCCATCAGAGAGAGTGTGTGAGATCGAGATATCGTTAGTACCGTTAATGTTGACATGCCGTTCTGATCCAGACAACTATTCCCATCTCTAGTGCATTATATTAACAAGTATCACATATAAATCGGGCGTAACGTCAATTTACCCAAAAAAATGTCATAGTTTTCTACCTTGTTGAAGAACGTGGACTACACCCTAACCAGTGTTTTGCCTCATGTCCACCCGAACCTTGTGAAATTACAAAATTGTAACTTCTATTCCTTGACGTCGGTGTCAATTCGAACGAGTGGTCTAAATCGAAAGTTGTCTATGTGAACCAAAGGAGTATGAACAAGTCGCACACAGTAGAATCCAATCCGAACGTTTATGGTTGTAAGTAACATGAAAATGTTTAAACGTCATTAGTGCAGCAGACACGTATATGTCTCATTTGAGGCTTGTGTAATACCGTTAATCCCCTACTGCTTTTTATGTCGAATTTTAGTCCACGTGGAGATCAACATGTTCTGAATATGCAAACATCTACTGTCCCCGACCGTCAAACAAGCCAACTTAGTTCACGCGCAGAACCTGTAGTGCACAAACGATATCAAACAAGTCATTTCAGAAGTATCGGTATTTGTATCATAGTAAAACGTGGATTATTTAATATTCATTATAGATGCAGAAATATTCAAGTGCACAACTGTCACCGGCGTTTCTCAAGAAATACACTGAATTTCCTCGTCACAGTTTATCTGGGTTAGTCGTTCAGTGTTTCGCACAACACAAAATTAACGACTTATGCTGGGTGGCATGTATACCGATTCGTAAAAGATGAACGGCCAAATTTTGCGGGATATCATGTACGTCCGTGGCATTGTAAATTTTCGAAAAACTAATTCTCGCTTAAATGATAACTCAAACGAACATCACGGATTCTAGTCAGCTTGGTTGTTGTCGTGCAGACTTCACTCTTGATCATCTCCTTTATCTAGCCCACTCCCTCCAGTCTTCGTTTGATGGGAGACCTGGTACTGTCCGTATATGCTCACTAAACCACAAGGATACGTTTAGAAGTAATGATAAAGTAAACGTGCTTCAAATCCATCAGGAATTTGACATTTAAACAACAATTATCAATTCGTATACAATTACTCTAAGATGGAAAGCCAACTTACCCAAGTTAGTGGTCAATCCTTGCCATCTTTCACCATTGGCCTTGGGCTTACACAATATTTAATATTTCCTCCATTTTTAATTTCATGCCATATAACTCTTATGCAAGTTCCTGATCACACTTTTGTAATCAAATACTTAGACCATGTGATGTAGGCATCAAACACCCAACCCGATATTCTCCGTCGTCCCGTTGAACAGCCTATGTAAACTAACAAGTTCTTCGAAGCTCTGGAATTCATCGCTTAACACATCCAAAGGTGTTGAAATGTCATCTTCTCTTCTGAAATGGGATCACTGTGAACAGTTTTACGACGGCTGTTTATCTCTCTGTGTTTATAATAAACTTCTACCTCGACTTTTATCTGCTGGGTATTCAGAGGTTACTTTGATCACCGACATGACACGATTACCTTGTTTTACTGATGTGCTCATTAAAGTCAGAAAATTTTCATTTAGTCTTCAGCATTTACTATCTCTCTCTATCCCACATCACCTGTTCAGTCAGTTTACCATTGCCTATGTCTTTCTCCACTGAAGGCATCTTCGTCGGGTGCATTTTATGGTTTACTGTGGACGTTAGGTCCCTAAAACATACATTCCTTGCAAACAGTACTTTGAGTTTCATCGTTTCTGAACAATTCACAATATGTGTAGGGTTAGCAACAAATTTATCAGTAAGCTACCCAGTTTATTTGCACCTCTTTAGATGTGTTTCTGCATATTCCACTGGATCCCGACACCAAAAGTTATTCGTACGTACCCAGTCTTACTCTGATTCTGTTGTGCCTCGGTTAGCTCGATTTTTGCATAATTTCAGTCTTCGATAGTTTGAATTACCCACAGATCTAAAGTAGATACACTCCCTTTGATATCGAGTGTGAGCGTTCAGTAGGTTTTCAATTGGGTTTTATTATTATTACTATCATTATTATTTTGTGTCTGAAGCATATTTAGTTTATTGCTCTTCATTTACTAAAGGTTAGTGTGTAAAAGCTAGAAATTCATATGTTGAGGTCCAAAAAGCATAATGCTGACTTGACCGAATGAAATCATCTATTAAAACGATATCATAGCTTGACGGTAGAGCCGGATCAGCAGTAACGTTGAACAGAATACCGGATTCATAGATTTACTTAAAGTGCAACATGAACCCTAAACGACGGTTTGTTTTGAGTCAGTTGAAATACACGAAAACAAATATCTTACTAGGTCGTACCATCTTACTCTCCACTTTTAATTAGTGCTCGTCCATGCTGTGCAAAAACTCATCATTATCAGTAACGCGTTTAAGTTTGCAGTTGGTGGTATGCATCTAAAAGCTTGACAGGAGTATTTCTTTTGCATATGACCTGTTAGAATTTAAGAACCCGACAGTGACTCCCTTAACCGTAAAGTAGGTTTTCTTGATGGGTTAGCTACTGTGTATGTTTTTTCGACTTCATTAGTTATATCGTAAAAAGCACGTGACACCATAAGCCAAATGAGAGTGGCAGTTCAATGAACGGGACAATATTGATGTATCAGAAACAGCCAGAAAAGAAGGTAAATCCGCATACGGCTTACAGACGAGTTTAGAAAAGTACACATTACTCTATGGGTGCAGATTTCGTCAAACCGAAGCAGTATTTTTTAAATTCATTTTACTCTGTGGCCATGCCACATGTTCATCCTTCTTTTTGATAATCCTGAATGCATCAATCACAAGGCCGTCGTTCAGTCTTGTCAAATCCACACGCCGGACGTCAATGGTGTGGGCGTTAATCGGGGAATTCTGATTGGTTAAATGAGTCACGACAATTTCGTTGGATAAAACGTCCTCTCGTAGGCTGTTCGTGCCAGCCGAATTACATTCAGACGTTTCGGCGCGTACACCCAACGTCCGGCCGGGACGTCAGCGGATGAGCACGTTTTGTTTGTTGGACCAACCCTAAACATATTGGAACTTTGGATATTTACCTTATTTCGTTGCCAATAACATCGCGTGAGTTAATAGTTGTCTATTCAACAGTATAGGTAAGCGGATGTATGAAGTTCGATTTTATTAATCATCAGGACCGAATCTGTTCACTTACTATACCGGATGAAGTTAATTGTACTGCTACTCAACTACCTTGTCAAATTAGATGAAGTTACATTCGTCTCTAGTTATACATGGGATTTGGATCAGTCAATTACGTTATTCATTAAAAAGTGCTTAGTCTTCGGTGACGTTTAATGAGTTTCACTCAACGACATAATGAATGAGATAAGTCATGATATCGGATCATTAATATTAATCCTCAACGTTTTCCAGTAGGTCAATTAGTCAGCTGCAGTAATGTAACATTAAGGTCCCCTGTCTCATTAAACTGCGTACCAGACTGAATGGGTACAAGATAGATCGAACTGTTTATTCATTTCGTGAGAATTTTTAGAAGAAAATGATCTTCGAAAGTATATGTAAGTATGGTTTGGTTAGTGAGTTTATGGTGTTAGCTGACACAGTCACACACTTCATGGGCATGGACTGGAGATTCATCTAGCTTTTTTCAAGTTGACTTCGGTAGGTCTAAGATCCCAACTATTTCTGCCAATAACCGACATGTGTAGTTACATTCTCATGGAAGACAACTAACTTAAGTTTGCCGAGGTACATCAAGATATTCTTTCATCTCTCAAGAATCCGGTGAGGTTTAAGTAATAACTGAATGTGTTAGACCCTGTTGGTGAGATTATAGTTGTCATCAGGTGCAATTGTTCGGTGAAAATCTTTTAGATGCCATGCGTCACATTCGGTTGTCGAACTGTCGTTCGGTTCATCGTAATGTCAATTCAAATTACATTGGGTAGTATATGCCCCGTGGATGCATCTCTGTAAGTTAAGCTATGTGGAGACAGCTGAAGATATCGAACTCCAAGGGGAGAGGGTTCACAGCAATCCCACAACCTAGGAAACACTTGTGCATAAGCCAATGACTGCGTAGCACAACCGTATCGTGCGTAACCAAGTAATAAAGTGATTTGTGCTTGAAATTTATTGAAGATTTAAAATTATGCCTCCTATATGACTAATTTGGTAAACCCAGAAGCATCACCTTGCTATTTCTTATTACGCTCGAATTTGGATATGTAAACTGTTTCGTAGTGACAGACTCATGGTCGAATTTAGACGTCTCACCAGATGTCCCGTAAACCTGCCTCAAGATAATTTTAATTCGAAATTTCCACATTTAAGCTATCGACTTTCGTTCCTATCAAACCGCATGTAGCAGGAATAGTGAATAATAAAAACCTGCTTGAAACAGTTTGTGACATAGGATTCTCATCGTCAAGCGCAACGAAAGAGTGGGACGATCGATCAGTCAAGATTCACTTGTGTAGCGTACTCACTATTCACTTAATAATTCATGTTGTGAAACTTCTGAACTACCCGGTGACAACTGAATCGGTATTTGTGTGCGTCTCTCACTATCGTAACAGGCGAAGAGTCATTAATTTTATGCACATGAACGTAGTAAAGTCATCCAGTTGTCGTCTATTGAAAAACCGAGGACATTTGCCAGTGATTAGTACTCAGACAAGTATACATCCTACTGATCAGAAGGCGAACGTAATTTCAATCAATCATGATCGACTTGTGAAACAGTTAAATTTGCATTTCGATGCAAGCCATATACTTCACTGCCCGAGATACATGGACACTTCTGTATGCTTTTTATTGAATTATCTGAATCGGTGAGTTTATTTACACAACTCCAGTATCATCTAGACGTCAATCATATCGCAATCATTTCGCAATTCACGGAAGGTTGTTTAGATTAAAGACCCCATTGTAATGTCAAACTATAAAGTACGCTTTGCAAAACGAGACTTATCAGTCTAAATAACCTGGAGGAGAATTCATAGTCTTGGAGTCATCGACTGCGGTTAACGGGACGGTAACTGTGTCCTCTCGAGTTACTCAAGCAATCTGAACATTTCTTACTAGAGAGTTGGCGTTACTCGGAAACGAATGTGGCTGAGTGTTTAAGTACGGTGATTTGGTCGTGCCTAATGTGGGGTCAGTGACACAGTGGTGAACATGGCTGTTTCATGAAAGCTTGGCAGGAGTTCTACCCTCGATTGCAACGTGGATATGCCCTACTAATGAGCTGTAACGAGAGTGAAACCTGAGTCTGGTGCTTTTCTTTGAGAGAGACAGGCTGGAAATTCTACAGGAGTGCGGCAGCTATGGTCAGTCGTGAGTGGT
>LUCH01003875.1:28764-40286 GCA_013368495.1 Paragonimus heterotremus
TCATTGGCGTGAGTGTTGTCGTAGTTTGGCCGAGTTGTCTGTGAAGTGAGTGCAGCTAATGACGCGGGGCAGTGAAAACTGTGAGGAAGCTGTCTTGCTGGTGACGCCTTACTTTCACTTACTGCTCGGTTGTTTATTTGTAAGGTGTAGGCGCCTTGATGTAGAATGTAGATTCAGCTATTTTTAGTAGTTAGGTCACTTCTCCCCTCCATTTCTCTTCTCTCTTCTTATACAGGGTGTGCATTTTTCTTATGGTCGTGTGACGGTCAGGCGTCAGTGTGAACCGCTGATGTATTGGTGTCTATGATGGTGATGATAAAACGTTTCCCCACCGACTTGTCCTCGCCTACAGCTTGGTTGCTTGTCTGCTGGATGCATGTGGCTTACCGTTGATTACTGCGGTTAGGCGGAAGTGGTAGGTGACTCAATTTTCCGTCAACTTCTACCGAGTTCTCGCTAAATTAGAGTTACTCCATTATTTTTGCTGTAGTCACCTGGCTGTCAGGTGCTGACGCATTACTGTGCAAGATGGTAAGGATAGCGCACATAGGAAAATATGACTAGTTCTATACTTTCATTTTTAAGGAAATAGTCAAAGGACGAAAACAATTAGGAACGATCTGACGCTCGCGTGTCTGACCGCGGATATCGTCAAATTCCCTCACTGTATGGATTTGAACAGCTTGGCATTATCCTGCTCATGTATTACCTAACATTTCACACGAAAGCAAAAGTCCATAAATTAACACCGGCCTGACAACTTCATTACTTCATTTGTGGAGATAGCTGGGAAAACAAACAGCTTCCAATAAAAGTGATGAAACCTGTAACAATCGAATGGGGAACTTCGAATAGCCCTCGAAATCGTACTCAGATTGAAATCTTCCGCGCAAGTAATTGGGAGAAGACCTCGGACAGCAAGCAGTTCATATTCATGAAAAAAGAACCCATATTTATAGATGTACATCGGTATTGATGCAGTCACAGTCTTCCATTGGCTGATCATATTGGCACATCAAAAGTCACAAACTGCAAGCTGATTGGTGCAATACAAAACGAAGAACTTGACGAAGCTGTTAGTTCAATCTTGATGTGGTATCTTAAGGCGACGTTTGGATCGGTCCCCTGTTAGATCTTCTGTTTGTCGGGGTTTAGAGAAGCGTTGAATCGAGTAGATTTTCATCCCTTGAACATCCTGGAACGTAAACACATAGCTAGGGCGAAAATTCTATAACGTTCCCATAGTCTTATTTTTCCTCAGTGTGTGTTGCGCAGTCGTAAATTTAAATCTCGATTGCATCTTTTGCCCAGGTTTGTGTGGTAGGATATCATGAAACCAGCTCACAGATGATCCATTTTGTTGCGTGAAGTTCAAACTGAGCTCTTAAGTTCAACCGAATAATCTTGGGCAGTATAATTAGGCATCTAGTTGAATGTATTCAGCTATCTGTTTCTTTGCAACTGTTCTTTCTAAGGCAGTTTGTTCCCTAGACATGAATCAGACGAGGTTGCTCATGTGATATGCAAATCGTGGTGAGAATGTTACGTTATGCACTCCGTGTTTTTGACTATTCTTTTGAGGACCGTAGTTATATTAACACGTTTGCCAAAAATCACCAAATGAGCCATCTGCATATTCGTTTCATTCGGTTTCACCAACACGGCGCATTTCGTTCAGGTATCGTGGTTTCCAGGAAAAATGTATTTTTCATGATTATAATGGTCTCAGTTGTTCTGAGTGTCAGCGAGCGATTCTTCCATCTTATATCTAATTCTAACTAATCGATGAAAACACTATTGCTGCAAGAATATTTGATGAATAAAGCCAGATCTAAGTGTTGCTCAATGCAACTTGGAAATGGTAGTCTACTAATGAATATTATCCTTTATACGGTTACATATTTCACATATAAAGTGTTTTGCCTGATGTCTCTCTGCTTTCAGTTTAGGGTGCATTCAGCTGGGAATATTTTTCTTCAGAAATTCCGACATACTATTCCTTCTTTCAGCTGACTGAGTCACATATAGCTCAGTTGAAATGGTAGTTGATGGCAATGCTGCCACTCGACGTCTGACAGATTGCCCATACGAGATGCAGTCGAGCCAAGAATCGTTACACACACAACCCACCTTCGTCCGAGCTCAGTCAGAGCCCGTTGTACAGATGTGGTCCGGACAGGAGACAGACTGTGCTACAAAGGTGAGCTAAGATTTCACAGGAGTGCAGTAGTAAACCGTCACAATGGTGTGCATTGTGTTATTAAACCATAATGTGAGCATCAGCCCGTTTGAGTCTGTAAGCATTTAAGTTACATTGTACTAGAGTGCTCACAGTTGATGCATTAATAATCAAAAGAAACCAATTCATGATTTGTTAAAAGTATGTGTAATCACCATACATTGTTGGTTCAAAATAATGCCGGCATTTTTTGAATTCACCGACGTAGATTTTCTTGTGGGTAACAGTGGTAAAAAGCTGATAGAAAAATATAGCCGAAATCGTACTATTAAGTTCACAAAAGAATGATTTAATTTTTTCGTTCACTTCATGCAATCAATCACACACTGAAGTAACCAAGTTTGTGTATACTTTGCGGAAAGAAAAAAATGGCAAGACAACACACCAGTCAACCAAAGTTAGCACTATGATACATCAAACAGTGTTTCACTTATTTAAAAATTTTGGGAAACTTAAGGATGTCCACTAGGTGAAAAATTGAAAAACTACGGCGGCACCCTTCTTAGAGCTTATTCCAAGAGCCCTGTCAAGTGGCATCGACTTTCAACCGTCCCTTCTCAGGATTGACAGAGTCACCAATCAGTTAACAAAAAGTTATATTCATTCTGTGCGTCTGTTTGAATATCGTCCATTAATCCTAAACATAAACACGTTAACGCATTTGAAATTCACTCCAATACGAAAAGCTTAATACAACTTTTCACGATTTATTCACGTTTTAGCCAAGAAGTCTACCGACTTTCCTATCAGTATGACGATATAGGGACTGAACGCGTTGTGCGTATCTTAAGTAGGTTTCACAAACTACATATTGAGAATGCTTTATAAAATACAAGGGCTATTTTCAGCATCTAGTACCAGTGAATGAACCAAATTCAATAGAGAAAAGAAGACGACTGCCATATTGACCTGAATTTTTTCAAATCTTCAAAAGGACTGATTTTTTAACATGGCAATGCTTCCTTTCTTATATCGTAAAGCATAAGAAATGACTACCTCTCCCTGAGAAACATCCATTGGGATGTTGAATACCCCTTTAACCTTTGTGGACAGAACAAACGCAAACTAAAGCGCCAGTCATGTGGGGCTTGATCACATGGTTAGGTCATGTCCAGACCACTGACAATGCGGCCCGGCAACTGCGATGTGGCCTGGAGGATGACGGACATCTGGTTCTCAAAGTACCGGCCTCTACTTGACTACCTGTTGTTGGACTATCATATCAGCCTGAAAGCAGCACAACAACCTTGGGTGATCGAATAATTTTGTCGCGACTGTGTTGTTGTTACGTTCAAAGCCCATTTTCTTTGAAAACGTTCCATAAGGTAGGCAATCCACAGGCTTCGAACAACATTTGTTTGTTTGCTGCGAAGGCCGATTACTGTTGACCTGCTAAGAAGAACGGGATTACTAGATGATAAGACTTCTATAAAAATATTTTTTAATGTGTGTATGACATGTTGCCATACGATGGTTCGATTGAACGGAAATCATGGGCGGGACATTTTTGTCGGATGTCTTAGCGCTACGACTCATACGTCTTTGTGGTAGACAGTAGATACAGTATCACTGTGGACAACTTTACCATCCGATTACAAACACCGCACCTAGTTCAGGGCATGCAGTAGCTGTAGGCCCTATGAGTATGAAACGTCTCTACGACCCACGTAAACTGGATCTGAATGATGCTAATTTTTTGAAACCAGGCTGCAGAGTAATAGTCGGTGGAATATCCAGCAAAAATGATGACCGAAGCATTTTTATCATCATCTAGGGAACTTGAAGAGGATAATTGGCTGCTTCTACTGTCAGTATAAGTTTGACGTCCACACAACTTAACAGTATACCGAAAATGTGAAGTTTTCATTGTGTGATACGACGTTATACAAGGGCAGTCTGGAACAGTGTACTCGGCATTGTGGTGTCCGGTTCCTGAATTGGTTGTAAACTGCACCAGAAGTAGGAATGTTAAATGCGAATAGATTCTTTGGAGCAATGATCATTTGTTTAGTTCCGAGGGTCTGTTTTGCAAAATAAACCTGCTTTATGCTAAGTGACTTATTGTGCAGTTGAATCAAAACCTCAAATCGTGAAACGATTGGTAGGTACAGACCGAAGTTAACCATCTAACCCATAGAAGAAGTGTATATTAAGTTCCTCTCTAGCATATCAATGTAAGAGTTAGATGAGATTTGGGATATATATGAACACAAGTTCATAATGTGGAACATTTGATGAGCCTTTAGTACCTTCACGAATACTGTAATAACTCTTGGTTACGTTAAGCACGCGTTATTTATTCACAGTGTTGTGACTGCACATAGGCTTGTGAAAACGTACAACGAACGCACACGCTCATTTGCATAGCTGACGTGTAGTCGCACCCGTGGGACAGCAGTGCATCGTCATTCGCCTTGGCGACACGTCCCACATAGCGCATGCACACGGTTCCAATAGTCGCTTCTGGTCACTCGTCTTTCTGGCGTTGAGAACTGCCCTTCTGTTCCCAAGTGCACACACTGTACCACTCACAAACGAAGGAGTATGCTGTACATTAATGGGGTTATCGCCTCCTGTAAGCTCCAGACAGTCAGTCGCACTCCTTGACACAAATTGGGAGTCCTTAATACTCATAGGCTTATTGTTTTACAATATCAGTCACCAAAACTGTCGTTAAGATACGATCTGATTGTTCCAAGGATAAGAATCTCCGGTTGTTTTAGTATTGACTAACCTTACAATGCTTGTACAAACAACGTAGTTTTGTTCAGTTCATCAGCGCTAATGTTGTCAGTAAGACTTGTGATTCTGTATCTCCGACTACGCTCGAACTCTATGGTGCCGACATGAGATTGGGATAGTTGGGTTTACGTCCCCTTACTTACCCGAGTGACATGAACTTGTCGGAGTGGAATGTTTCTGGTGAGTTGGTTTAAGCGATGCTCATCCATACGACTCATCGATTTCACCCCTCTGGTGAGAAAATGAATACAAACTCGAAATGTTTGACTAATGCCATTATTACCAAATCGCATAGCTCAATCGGACCAGGCGACGCGGGAGACAACACAGCACTTGTGCCGTTGTGCACGTGGAGCCGTGACCTACGCACTTGATGACCATTGGTTATTGGAATATCTTAAATCTCGGACATACGACAGCCAACGATCACCATCATGTGTCTTAGTTCACCTAGTAGAATAACTACTTGTTGAAGCATACTTTCAAAAATAGTTAACTCTTGTAATGGATCTAAACACTATACAAAATTCAGGTATGAACACGGGATCAAAAGGGTGATGGAAATGGAAACGATTGACTCACAATGAAGTGCGTTGATCTAAAATTCCACTACACCGAATGCAGTATCCAATGGATACAATCTGTCGTGTTGTTCCTAAATAATCTTGGAGGCCACAACTGAGATAATTCCGATGAAAGATAAATAAGGAAATTCTGCCGCAATAGCCGGTTGATTCCGTTAAATTCTAACTCTCCAAAAATCTGTTTACTAGTGGCACTGGACGCAGAGAGAACGCAACGCTCGCGAAACGAGAAGTGAGTTGTATTTACGGATTATTGATTTGTTCGGTTAAGTTGGTTTAAACGTTGGCTTTATATGTGAAGTCGAGGGAAGTGAAAAGTGTGAATAAAACTCAAAATTATAAAATAGAAAATAGTGTACAAAACTTAACACTGTCCATTAATAACACTGTTTTACGCACCACCATATTAAGTCTTTTTTTTACACACGCCATCTGTATTTTTGGTAAATCGTAAACAAATCCTATTACCGTCAATCGTTCCATTCCATTACAAAGGCACTTAAAAAATGGCTATTTGATTCTTGGTTTCCATATAGCAAGGAGAAAAGATGATTAAAATTACATTGCGTTCATATACTAGTCACTGACCTTCAGATAACTGAATCTTTCTCACTGATCTTGGCATTTGCTCGAACGTCTGTGAATGCCTGTTAGTTAGACTGCTTGTGTTTTTACATCGACACAACCTTAATAAGTCAGACCTGGAGCGTATTCACACAATCGGACCTTATTATTCACATAAGGTTTATGAGCTCACCATAAATAATCAACTGGTGCGAATTAGTCTTGTTCTCCTTGTGCGGAGAGGCGTTGACCACCGGATGTTGTTGTATCTGTCAACGTATCTGTCAACGTCTCACTTCCGCCGCACAAATGACCCCATTCCAGATCGGTGGATTGTTGATTTCACAAATCCTTGTCAGAATCTATATGTAACAAAGAGTTGGCCTCATTAAGGACTGATAGTGGACAGGGGTGAAGCGCCAACCGCCGTTGCTGTATTTTATCTCATACTGGATGAAACTCAATGCTTACTGATGAGTAGTCAGAAAGAATTACAGTGGTGCCTTGCAAACCAGAACAAAGCTTCTGAGCCAAGACCATCGTTTGATAGGTCGTTATTTCTACAAGCTTTCCAGAAAAATACCAGACGAATAACGAACTCCTTAAACAGGCGGTGGTTAAAAGGAAAGGTGCATTCCAGTTCGCATGTGTGCAACGCAATGCACTACCAGTATGATGAAGTTAGAAGAGTTTCTATTTCTGTGGGCTTATACCTAAGGGTAAATTTGTTTCGTTACAGCCGACGCCTGTGATGGATGTGAGGGTTGAACCGAGACTTTTAGAAAACATCTCTGCATAGTTGGACTGCCTGTAGTAGGATAAGTATTTAGCACGACTGTTAGTACGATGTCCGTTTCCCATAACCACAAATCTTCCACTTTCAACTTGTTCACGAATAGTAACTATTCAGTTGGAGTGGCAGTTAATTAATGGGACTAAATATCCGTAACTATTACAGGTAACCTAGCTAAATTCGTGGGTAAGATTTGTGGGAACAACAAAATACATTGTTATCAAAGTAATTCCATAGGGATTTCTATTTGAAAAGCTGAAGGAAAGAAAAACTCTGTCGGTCTTCATCTCTCAGCCATGAATCATAGTAGTCCCCCTTTGGACATTTTCCTGCGTTGACTGCCTGCTATCACACACCAGTTTGAACCAGGTATGATGTTCTCTTCATGCTTATAATATGCCCTTTGCAGACGATCAGCAGTTGACTTCTTTCAGCCTCACCGAGTGATGATGCCTTATAATTTTGGGTGTATACGTTCGCATATTTTATTTAGGTTCATGTCTGTCTATTGTTTAAAACTCCTTGGAAGGCAAGGAACGAATTTTCCTTTCCAACGAGTTTCGTTTGCCATTGCAATATACTAGTAGTTATAGGGTTACGCAGAGCAGAACGAAAAAACATTAGTGTGTTTTTATTGTTTTCGAGATGAGTAAACCAGAGGAGGTGCGCAATTCTTCATTTTGAGTAGGCATTGAGCGTGCAGTCAAGTATGTGGACCATCTTTGCCATGTGGTTAAACCTAGCCATTTGTCAATGGTGTCACCTGAATCATGTGACTGACAAGTTGCTGACTGGTTATTGACCCGTAGCTTTTTGCGGACTTGTACAAGCTTGTGTGTTTGGTCAGTCATCGGAAGGCGAGATTAATAACTATTACTCAATCTGCTTAATCTACTTGATCATTGCTCCAGTGCCTGACAATTTTTAAGCTAACGTTAATGCTGTGTCAATAGAAACCAAGCTGAATCACATTAGAAACGGTTTCTGTTTTCGGTGCAAATGAATTTTAGTCGTTTGTTGCATGAAAAATCATTGAGGTTCCAGAAAGTAACCTATGATAAACTCCATCAAAAGTATCGGTGATGTGACGGACAAGTTCAGAATTGGTCTACAGTTTGAGGTTTAACAATCCTGGTGACATTATAATCATCCATTAGGAATTCTATGAGGACATCAAGAACTCTCTCTCACACCCGCTTTAAGAATACTGTCTTTCTTTTACTTGATCTATCGGTAAAATTTTGACGGATAGCCAATCAGAAACGCAAACTCCCATCAGGGTTTGCGCAACTCAACATGCTTTACATCCGTTCACATGTGCTTCAGTCACTCAGACATTTGACTATAGCACAACCTGGTCCAATGTGACCCTGCCAGTTTAAGTATATTCAAACGGTGCCTTCGTTTGCATTCTAAAAAATAGAAACCGGTTCATTTCGTATGTAATTGTGCATCCGAGGTGTGCACACTGTCGTTATATCAGCCGGCTGAAGATTATGGTAGGTCTCCCAAACTTTCTATCAGAAACCCCTACCCTGCAAAGATCACTGCTCTTTGGTTCGTCGAGTGATTCGATGGATCGGCTATTTTTTGTGAGACCAGTCTCTAACACAACACTGGACGTTTTATATTCGCAAATCCCCTACACTGGCCAAATTGTGCGGTAAGCGCCAACTTTTGGTCTACTATACAATCTCCATCTGTTCTTACCTGATAATGTAAGCGCTTGGTTATATTTGTTGCCGTGAGTACACGTGCATTCAGACAACTGCATTCAGACACAGATGTGTGCAAATCTCTCTTGTAGAGTGGGCGCTCAAAGTACGTTTCTAGCAACGACCGTTTTTTCGATCAGGGTTATTTCTGGTTGACCCACTGAGTTCCAGTCTGGACGAGCAGTGGAACTCTCAGTGAGCGAATACCTACTTCCAGCAAAGACTACTTCGTACATTCTTCGTGAGTTACTTTCGTTCCAGAGAACAACATTGAGCGATGTTTTTGAATTCTGATGCATGGAGTACATTTACATACCGACATCTATAGTGGGGGATTTTGAAGTATGTTGACTTGAACACCACTGTTCATCCACGTGCAAATTTGCTCGCTTGGTTACTTCAAGAAAAAGCATTGGGTCAGTTTTTTCAAGGATTTTACCAACCAGTAAAACATCCTGATCTGATGCGATGCTTTGCACCTCAAAGCCGATGCATGTATGGCGTGCCCGTTTCCCTTAAACCCGACTAAGTATGTTCGTTGGATTGAGAAATTAACGTAGAATCCAGTTGATGGTCACTTTGGGAGTAATCGGAGAAAAAGTAAATTTCCGACACTCATCTAACAATTATGGTGACCACTTTGTACGAGTTTATTCTCAAGATTAGACTCGCTGGTCGAATAACCCGTTGTTTACGTTCATAAACGAGGTTTATCACTTCTGTCTGTGAGTACGCATACTGCTCATTTGGAGCTTCTTTAGGTTCTCCACATGCTTCAGAACACCATAAGTTTGCCCTATTGCTATCACTGTCAAAGTGCATAGCGAATAAACTGAAATTGCTTCCGCTTTTAAGCTCCATAGATTCAGTAATAAAAACTCGAGGTCTGCTGCCACGTAATTGTTCGTAGAACATCAACGCTTCAATAACCTAACATCTTGATTCTACCTACCAAAACTGTGGTAGTCTGGTTCTGTATTATTCCACCCGTATTGCAGCCACCACATTGTGTGAATGACCTTGCAGACCAAATAGGGTTCAGATGGTGGATCATCGTTCAATTCAAAGTTGAATTCTCATGCTGCGATTCGAGGAGGCATGTACCTTTATCACCACTGTAAAAATCCATTGGACAAAAAGTCTTTCATCTGGGGAGCTGAAAACGGTTCTTGGGGTAACCCACCTTTCTAACTTCTAATGTCTCTTCCTTAAAGGTTGTTTACCATGAATATGCCAAAAACACGACTGACTCCTCATTGTGACGACAAATTTCGATGATCGTTCACTTATATACCCACCTGCAACATCATTTGAGCAGTTGCACATTTGGGCCTATCAGATACTCGTCGTTACTTCTTACTGACCATCACCGTTGGGAATAACACGACACTGATGACTACAGGTAGGTGAACTGACTCCTATGAGGGATATATTGAGATCTTCGCATCTAATTCAGAAACATCTATCAGTCTCAGTTTTTATTGGTGTTATGCGAACGGTCTGCATCGCTCCATGATTGGATAAGTTGGGACGATACCGTTACCACGGGCAGCCTCTTCATCATTTCGTTGTTGGTGTCTTCTGTGTTCAGCTTGTATCTGAATGGTCGCGAACTCCCATGTGAACCCAACCAGATGTCTCTTGCTCCGTAGGAAGATTTAATTTTCGAGCAAGGATAGAAAACAACTGTAGGTAAAATATCAGTTGAAATGGATAACCAAAGCAAATTTGCTACCAGTGACTGGGCCAATGTGTTATAACTGCTGGAAGATTCGATCACTGTCTGCTTCTACAACAAACTTAGTTGACAGCATGGTGGAAATGTATAATTGCCACCGTTCGAAGCTACTTTTGACAATGACAAATTTAATGATGTCTGGTATGTCGGCTTTGAACTTGTGGCTCGGTTACAGACCAGGCCGAGATTTTCTCCTAGATTTAATTCACGTTTCTGGAACGACCAATATTGATATATTTTCGAATACCAGAAAAACCCGTTTTTGTTAGAACTGGAATTCGTGTGTTCTGCTGATATCCTGTTTTACTCTGTCTTACAAACAACGATATGGAAGTTAGGAAAGACTTAGACATGCAAAACATCATACATTAATCGTACTACAATGCAACGGTCTATATGTACCTTATCCCGTCTGATTAAACGGTAATGTGATTAGGTCAGCTCAACCTATTATTGTCCAGTTAACTGGTTCTAATCGATCTGTTTGTAAGAAAGATGTTTTATGATAGTCTGTCGAAAGCACAGTATCTGACATGGTAAGACTGAATGTTGACTGTTTCCACGGTCATTAGCATCCGACTATGCAACCCCGACATGCGCAGTCAGAAATGGTTCGTAGTATATAATCAATCAAGCCCCAAATCGGAAACAGTGACCGTATAACTGTTAGCAAACACGCAGACCACAACCTCTCTATCGATCGGTTACTATTAAACCTATTATGTTGGGCCATAATTATTCTGATGTCCAAAAGCAAAACAAACGATGTCCGTTATTTTGTTGTTCGTATATTAGCAGTAATGATTAGTGTGAAACAAATGGCAATTCCCGATTCTTTTCAAACAGTGTTTCAACCATTTTGCGTAGTCCATTTAATACATTTTTTTTATTAAGTTGGGGGTATTAACCCCCTATGCTCATCATCGTTTGCAATCACCAGAACATTCAGCCGTAGTCTTCACAACGCATAAGTTTAGTGCTCATAACCATAAGCGTACTAGGTCGTTATTAATGAGTCGTGTGTTTCGTTGAAAAGGTCGTCAATGGGGCGACTTGGGTTTTCTACGTTTACTGATGAGTAGCCGGGAATTTGGTTTATTTCAATTTGAACATCACTCACAATTGATCGCAGCTGTCGCATTCGCAT
>LUCH01003876.1:7108-35724 GCA_013368495.1 Paragonimus heterotremus
TGAAACGGTAGCTTTAATAAAGCTTACTTTCTACTGGTATTTTCCGTCGTTCTTGAATACAACAAGTGGTATTTGATTATTGATGAGTAGTAGGTATAGCGGCTATAACACATGGTATTTTTGGTAGTCGCAATCATATGTACGTTTTTGATTATGTTATTTTTTTACCTACTTTTGTTTTAGTCAAGCTATCCCTTTTGTAATATCCGTTTGGGGGGCTACAATCACAACACGCTCCGTGCCTCGCTAGCTTGACGTGCTTTCTCTGTACACTCTACTTTCCAGGGTCGACACCAATATACGAGGGTCCACGCGTTGGGTCACTGTTTTTCATTGTCGATCGTTTTTCGATAATGTTCGAAAGGGGCCGACTGAAAAGTCTGTGGGAATGTGACAGCTGTGATCAACTGTGGGTGATGTTCAATCTATATGAAAACCAAAATCCCCTACTTCTCATCAGAAACCGTAATACGCATGTGCCCAATCGATGACTGCCAATGAAAGTAGCACTTAATATCGAATCGACAGAACTGCGTCGTTCAGCTTGATCAGGCAATCGCCAGTTCTTATGAACTGACTCGACTGAAATGCGGTACAGAGGACAGTATACACGTAATCTAAATTAGGCTAAATATACCATTGCGATTTGTCTACGTTCTAATGTCTAATGCAGCAACCTATTTAGACATTTCTGTCGTCTACCAAAACTAAAACGAAGATAAAAGGGAATTGTCGTATTCATCAGTATTACTACTATTACTGTTGGTGTTGTTGTCATCGTCTTCGGAACTATTAACAGTTATATTTACTACAGTCACCCCCACACTTCTCTAACAAACGCTTTCAAATAATGACAAGTAAAAATTTTGTTGATTCCTCCCATATTTTTTAAAAAAATATAGTAAAGTCTGGCAAGTTGGACGGCAATCTAAGTTGATAGACTTTTCCAATCGAACAGTCAAGAAGGTGTTTAATGAGATTTTAGTCCAGCTGGTGCACCTGTCAGCTGAAGACCGATAGCTCAATCTTCTTTTGAAAGTATCGACTAGTGTCTTTAGATGGATAGCTTCAAGGTCATTTTAATAAGGCAAATTCTTCACGAAGAATACGGTCGGGAACAAGTAAACTCTCACAATTCGACTACGTTCTTAGTCGTTAACGCTCAAACGATGAATTACAAATTCACAGTTTAAATGATACGAAATCTCTACTATTCAAGACAGGGGAATGACTGAATATAACAATAGGCATTCTCCCCTCTGTTCCCCCAAAGTGTGTATTTGCAATTTCAGTGATTCAATATAAATCCCGGTTTATGTCTAATTTGTTGAGTTTCGTTACTTACAGTGTCATATGCAACGCCCCACGATTCAAACAACCTACAAAGTTATTGACAAACTTAGCAAAAGTGATCCCTTGGTTCGCCTGCACATTAGGTTATTCTCATTGAAATATCATCGGCACATGATAGAAATGGGAAAGATGAAGTCATTGAGCACCTGGCTTATCCACTCGACAAAGAATCGATGTTCCTGTTCGATCAAATTACAAGGCCATCTTCGCTAACTAGTAACAGCCGTCTTCCCTAACTGCAGAAATATATGCACACAACTTTGCATGGCAATAGCCCGATGATTTCCGTTTTTCATATTCCGGTTTCAACTCCATAAGTGTCTGACTCATAAAGATGAATAGTGAAAACAATGTTGGGATGGACATGTACCACATTTAGAGCCATTTCGGTTAACTGGTGGGAGAGATTGCAAGGTTTCTAGGAGTTCTAAATTAAACGGCGTGTACTCGAGTAAAATTTGGTAAGATTTCTAAGTCGTGGAGGAAGGAAACGTTTACATGAGTCCCGCTGGTTCTCACACTTCATTATTAGGTAGCCAAGTGCACGGTAGTTCCGACTGATGTTGCGTGTTGTTTGTGATCAGCTGTCTGATCTAGCAGTGTTCTAATAGAATACAGTTGGCGATTAGCAGATAGATATTCGCAGGTTGTGGTCCATGCTAGTAGCACTGCTGTTCAGGTGTTTTGCTCGAAAACGTTTGCGCATTTTCTTCTCACTACCGAGACGACGGGCCCCAACAAGCATTCACTTTTCAAGTACTTACGACGGCCGAGTCATCCTGACTACATTCTAGACGTACTGAAAGTCACCAAGGCTAAGCATAGCCAACCAGGCCCAAATGATAACAGTTGTCCCCGATCAACTCGGGTTAGTGATCAGCACTTACCATGTGTTACAACTACACCCACAGATTTTCTATCAGCGGTGAAAAAAATAACCAATTGCCATCGTTCAACCGAAGGTGACTTCTGCCTATTTTTGTAAGTTATCTTCACAGACGACTGGCAGATCGATAATGGTGTAATTCAGTCACTGACGTCTTAACTTCCCGAACCAGAGAGGTAGACAAAATATCCCTTTTATGTTAACTAACAAGGTTTTCCATGCTGCACTTAGTCTGCATCAAACTGATTGCGGCATACTGGCAAAGTTGCCCAACATTACCAACGGTATATAGCTCAAATTACAGCCCATTTATTCAATAAGACGCAGTCTATCCATTTTTCCTTTAAGTATCAGTTGAGTTGGGTGCATGTGATCATTTCTGCACTTGGTATATTTAACGCAGAAAGTGAAGGCCATGTGTTGGATTCAAATGTTTACTCCGATAGCTGATCCGTGTCAAGTAGTAGACAAATGCGCACTTTTGGTTTAATGTGAACGAAAAGCGACAAACGACAAACCACTATCCTTTTTATCATGAGTAGTTTCGCCTTTTACGCGCGATGCGTAGTACTTCTATAACGTGGTGCACTCTCTCAAACTGAGTATAGGTTCGACATACTGGCCCATGAGTTGATTGCTTTACAATCTCGCTGGTTTGGATCGTTCATAAGTTGGCCGTAACAGTGAATCTTCCCATATCTGTAGTCTGACCCTTGAATTAATTACCTACGGTAAACTACTGGTTCAAAAACGAATTCATTTCAGACCGATGGGGTAGATGGGGTGACGGTGACTGGTCGCTTTTGTAACGTTCCTCCGAAAATTCAGTGGACATATCAGTGGCTCATAACAGAAAGACTGCTGGTTTTAACCTCCATCAAGTCACCCCTCCCGATCAATTCACACATGAGGAAACTGATTATTTTTGACAATGGATGGCTGGACGGCTATGATTTCTGCAAACAACCAGGATATAATGGTTTTTAGTCACGGGCGACTCGAATGTATCATGTAAAAGTACACTCACTTTACTGACTTCTCCTTCATGACCAGTCAGGTGTGACAGCGCACGAATACTTTGATTTGCACCGCTGGTACTCACATCCCACACTCGCGCTGTGCTGTCTGCACTGGCGCTGGCCAATCGTCGCCCACTCGCATCAAACGTCACATCCAACACTTCATCCAGGTGACCGCCAAGCAGATGCAACTGGCGACCAGTTCGTGTGTCCCAAACCTGTGCGATGATACGGAACAACCGAACAAAGTGAGGAAAACTACAATAGTTTGCTTGGTCGCCGTCAGCTCACTGACAGCAGTATCCGTTCCCCATTCACGCAAATTGTTCAGTTTTGGTAACGAAGTATTTGGATATCTGACATAACTCACAATTAACGCAAAGTCAACACAGTCTTTTCATTCAAGTTAAACGTGTAATATGTTATGCAAAGTGACTAAAATAACCGTCACTTCCTCAGAAATACAACTGCTATAAGTTTACGTTCCCCCAATTTGGATTTACAACTAGCACGTTTTTGTAAAACCCCGTGTAGAGGATTGGAAATAATTAACAAACATCATGTATTTTTTTACCCATCATTAGCAGTATTCAGAAAAGCCCTATATTGTCGAATTTCATTAAATCACATTGGTGTTTGTTAAACATTTGCAAACAGTGTTATTTCTGACCATTCTCATTCGCTTCCGTTAGAGTCACCCAGGTGCATATGAAATCTGTCAATTGTATATTCAGTTGACTCGATTCATTACCGCAAGTCAACAAACATAGTGGCAACTAACCCGAATATTACCCGCATCTTATATGAGAAAGCAAAAACCTACAACAAAGTGTCCTCACTTCCGGCATATCGATTGTTGTTTTCAAGTTATCACAATTTAAGTAAAGGACTCAAATGTTCTACACTTTTCACAACCAGAGTCAGCAATTTTGTCCAAAATATTTATGTGACAATACTGAATTTTCATTTACTAGGTGAGTGAAACACCAATTTGATTTGAATTGAACTGTTTGTTCCAATAAACTAGTACATCATTTTCAGTCGGCAATCGATTTCCTTTGGATTTGAGTTCGAGTAATTCTCCGTGCTCATTTTCATACATGAAAACCATAAGTGATTTCGTTCTCACCGACCCCACATACGTCGGGCAACAATGTTTCAAGTTAAGCTTAGTCAAACAGAGTAAAAAGTGGTCCGTGGTTCATGTGTGAGAGAGTGTGGGTGCGAAAACTGTATGCAATGGAGAATGATAATGCTGCTTCACACTAAGTAGGACCATAAAGCCTGCTATGATATATCATTATACGCAGTCCCTCAAATCAGCTATAGTTCTCTGGATTAGGACAGAACAAGACAAAATACTGAAGCCTTTCCAGGATAAAACGGACTTCGTGCATAATGAATCAGTAATTAATGATCAGACACACCTTACAAACTTGTGAGTCAGCGCTAAGGACTTAGTTACTGGCGGCTGGCAGCTTGCAAAGTAGTGCAAAAAGTGAAACCGAACGGTGCAATATCTGAGGTCACTTTGTCAATAAGGAAGACGTCGTGTGGCAAATACAGTTAACACTGAGGATGTTCACGTCCCTGGAGATACGAGGGTGGCGTAGTGGGTGCTGTGTTGCCAAATCATCTGGCAACCGGGAATCGAGTCCCCGAACCACCGTTTTGTCACCATATTACTAGTGAGACTTGCAGCAGCCGAAAATCTCCCTTACAGATTCTACCCAGCATCAACAAGTAGGCTCTTATCAATGCCCATACGTCCGAACCTGAAAAGGTTACGGCAGGGATTATTCGGATGCCAATACTTAAGGATTCTTATCCGTATCCTGCACAAAAGTCACAAGCTATTAAATTACTGAATACAAAGTATTACGTTTGATTAATAGTGTTGTTTTGTCCAAAAGGCCTCAATCATTAGGGCTCATTCTGTGCTCTGGGTGTTCTAATGGATATTCGACCTTCACACAACGGCTATAAACGGGACTTAGGCTGTCGCTGAACACAACAGTGAAGTGGAATAGTCTGTGGAAAACCTTAAATAACAAGATAAAATTGGTTAAAACCGAACTAAGTGTAAGAACTAGGAATGGTATGAATGCATGTGGGGAAAAAAACTGTAGCGCAATAACATCTCGGATAGTGTTTCTAGTCCCTAACTTTAGTGATGCTGAGAATCACAGCTGGGTAAGCTATTCCTACTTGCTTTACACGATTGAACAGTCAAGATCTAAATGTTTCTTGACCACGCTGTTGCTTAACAACCATGAGGTTTAGCCCAACTGCTGGTGGCTCTAAAGTGATAAAATAACACCTAACATGCACAATAAGTGACCCACTCGTCACAAACTAGTCAACGTGATTGATCGCGCATCCCGATTATTCCCGGAATACGCGCCGACGAACGTCATCTGTTGAAACAAACAACACGTTCATTCTCTCAGGTCGAACCAGTAAACTGATCTGTACCGAAAAGCAAATGTCGTCAAACGTCAAAGACGTTATTTCAGTTGGGTCTAATGTGAACTCTGTGGTCCTGTGGTCAACATGCTTGCTACATGGGAAAATGGGCCGGAGCAGGGAAACTGGTCGCAGAACGCATGTACAATGCGAGAAAACTCTACCAGGAGTAAATCTCGAGTATAGTGCTTCTTTCTACTGGGGCTATTTGTAAGGTACTTCTGAAAGCTAAATCTACCGTTGGTTATCTATAATCGTCGATTTACATGTATACTACTTGATTATTGACAGTAGCTAATGTTTTAAACGTGTTTTTGTTGGAATTCGCGGTTTACTGCTCGGTTCCACAACATTACCTTCAAAATGCAACACAGCTATTAGCTGTTGCCTTGAAGTGACAGACCAAGAAACTGTGTTGTGTTGTACTGCTAACACCAACAATTGTTAATTCATCTGCTGAATGTGATTCTCTTCTGATAAAAGCGTGGTAAGTGTCAGATCGAGCCACCTTGCCAAGTGGTTATGTTCACAGCAATTGGAGCGCACAGGCAGTGAGTAGTAGTGTCTAAAGTTTTAACAACATCTTCCTTCTTCCATCGCAGATGAGGTTGGCTCAGTAAAATCCGCATAATTTCATTACAGTGAATGAGTATCCTTTCCACGAATTTTTTCATGCTTCAGACGGAAATATTCCTGTTAAGCTAGAAGAGACCTGATTAACAAATACCAAGGCTTTGTTTAGATTCTGGTCATCTACTGGAACTGAATGACTTTCATCATCATCATCGTAAACAGCAATTCGTCGGTGGTGCGCACCGATGTTTAATTGCCACACAACCACGAAAGAAAAAAAAACCTACATAGGAAGAGCGAAGAAAAAAGAAGAGAAGGGGACCCAAGTACTAAAAACTAGCTACATCTATATTTAAACAAGCAACATCGAGGTGCCTACACCTTGCAAACAAACAACCGAGCTGTGAGTGAGAGTAAGACAAGATCAGCAACACAGCTTCCTTACGGTTTTCACCGCCCCGCGTCATTAAGTACACTCACTTCACAGGCAACTCGGACAAACAACGACAACATTCACGCCACTGAGCTCGGTTAACCGCCATCCCATCTAAAGTTTCAAGCCACCGATTCTGTGAGTCGCGAGGGCCCCAGCCCGGGAGACGAAACCGATCCACATTGACTAACCCCCTAGTCAACGATTTTATTTTTCTACGTCAGGTCACCATCTGTCCACCTCGCACCTTGCACCAATCGGCCACAGGGTCAGCAAACAGTGCTCGGTGTGGCAAACGACTTGCCGGCATCCTTAGTGCATGACCTAACCATCTGAGTCTGTGCAAACGTAGTGACTGAACAAAAGAACTTGTTTGAAAATCAGTGCCAAACACCCGCTTCCTAACCTCTTCGTTGTTCACTCGCTGGTGCCACCCGACGCGAGCGACCGAACGCAAACATCGGGAGTCGAGTACCTGAAGACGGTTCACGTCCTCTACTCTGAGCGGCGAGGTTTTGTTGCTGTAGAATAATACGACACTCACTGTTGTCTGATACACAAGCCCTTTAAGCTTCAGAAAAATATCTCTCTGTCGCCAGAGGTGCTTCAGATTAGCGAACACTGCCCTAGCCTTAGAAATACGCGCTTCTATTTGATTCTCTACATCTCCGCTGCTGATGCAGCTTCCCAGGTATACAAATCAACGGACAACCTCCATGACTTCGTTACCTATCATTAAATCTACGTAATCACAGCAAATCTGCCAAATGAATCAGGAGGTAGGCTGCCGTGAAAAACTTATTGAGTAGTTAACGTAAAAATCCACTAACATTAGTGTTGAAAGTCTTACTCGTGCTGAATTCGATTTCTAACAGGTAGGCGCACATGTCATGGCATTATTTTTCTAGCGTGATACATTATTGTTCCAAGCTTACGTGGTATAAAAATTATGTGTTGAATCAGTCACTCGCATATCCCAGTGAGTAATAAGTGTAGGTGAGTTTGCAGCATATCATTAGGGGTCAAGAAGACAGCATTACGTAATACGACCGATTTGCTTCTACTGATTAACAATATGACTAAGTACACATAAGTGGACCCCCAATTGTTACGAATAACGGAGACTTAGGTCTCTGCTTATTAGCTCAATACATGCATTCATTATATATTACGCTTATGTGTACATATACATATTCTAATGCACCTAAACACCCGAATACAATACATATCCAGTCCAATCATCTGAATTCACTGTTTTACTGAACAAACACAGTAGCATGTAGTCAACAGTAAACACTGCTCCATATGTTTTCCAGTCCATAGTGGACCATACATAAAAGTGCGCAGTTTAACTAGGTGAAGCGTGAAGCATGGTTAAGGTCCTCGTGATCATTCACATCGCCGGCTATAACCATTATCCAAGATGAATGAGTATAGCAGTCAATGATGTGCTTACGTTCACATCATTTTTAATCCTTCTGTCCAGTTTTTTATCAAGTTTCCTTTTTTGGTAAATTTAGTCCTACTAGGCTATTCCACGTCACTGTAACTGTCAGAGTCAAAATACATTTTAGTCGGGCTCGTGATCTTTATAAATGAGTGACTGAGTGAAAGCATGTCGGTCATCTGCATCAAACATGAAAACATGGCAGCAACACAGGTAAATTTATGATTACTCCATGACGGCGCAGGCTGGCCAGTTCATAATGAGACAATTCTTTCTTTAGATTACTCTTCTCAGAATCACCCGACCAGTCCTGCAGTGGCCACGCCATCTAACTAAAGTACTGTGCACGACGCCCGCTAAAGCGGACAACTGTCGTTAATACCTCTTATCAAAACTATCGACATAGTTTGCTACTCAGTGATCGTAAATTCGCATTCCGCTTGCTTTTGATACGAGCAGCAGCTATCACCATAATCCGATTGAACACTACTATAATGTTCACTGTAAGCACACATGGAGGTGCAGACCTCCGGAAGTTTTTCGATAATGTAGGACTTTCGCGGATATCAAGAGTTCCTTTGATTGATCATGTTTCGCTTCTCTACATTACCTTCAGAAACTAATCCCACGCCGCCTTCATTGTCACGGTGATATCCAAATACCAAATTCTATGGTTCACCTCATACGGTTATCGATTTTCACTCACATGCCCCCCCCTTTAATGTCTATCATACTATCTTTTCTCACCCTCGTGAACACGGTCTTCTTACTGGCAATTTTGACACTCTGATCAACCAAACACTCTGCCCGAAGAGCAGGTTAGATAATCATATGTCATACTGATCTATCCACATTTTGCCGGCCCGTTTTTGCCTGTGTAGTAATATACTCAGACCTCCGACAGCCACTTACGGCTACCTCTACTCTGTCCTACGAAAGCAGACAATATTAGGTTCGTTTTCTACAATTAACCATGCCTTTTGTGTTAATAAGGACACGTGTCCAATGACTTGATTCGTCCCAGTTGATTAAACTTGAGTCACCTAACGTTCGCTAGAAGAACATACAGGTAGATTAGGCCCCATCTGTTTAGGACGCCAATATACACGAAATATAAAAAGTACTGTTCTAGAACATTAGTTAAAAACATCTCCTGCATCATTTGTTGATTTCCTAACAGTGATCTGTTAACTGTGACTTTGCATGACTGATTTATCTCAGGTGACTTCGAGCAACGGACTGTTCCACGAACTGATTGGTCCTTTGGATGAATCGTTCCCCAAATGAGTCGATCGAGAAGAATCAGTCGGTGAGAATTTGGGTGCCGTCAGTAAAACTATTCGCACTGAATTCCTTACAGAAAAGTTTTTCTGTGTTATCTTCAGATTTAAGCGTAGGTGTACTTCCCCACAACCTATGAGTCTGGTTATTTTCCACGATGTTTAGGAAATCGTTTTTTGATTCGGAAGTAAAATTTTCCAGAACCACATCATCTGTTTCCAACTAAGTAGGATGACATCTGACTATTTCAAAAGCAGTTCCTCCAACCCTATGGGGGTGTGTGTTTACTTGTTATGAGCCACTTTCCTGTAACATTAATTCTAACTAATTTGTCAGGTGAAACTACAAACCTTACTTTCAAAGCACATCGTAATAGTGTTTCATTTTACTCACTGGCATAATAGGAGCTAAAGTTAGTTTGGAATTAGGAAAGCGTATTTTGGACAAAAGACGTTTCGGGACACAAAACATTGTTCAGTCGACGCGGGTTAGATGTGGTTCTTATTGTTAACCTGCCACGTTTTTAGTACGTGCGCTTGCATAGTTGTATCGATTACCTACGCTAAATAACGGTGGTTCTGTGGATTATCGACCATTAGCTAAGGCAGTACGTTCACCATGATTTTGCCAGAAAGCAGACATTGCACCTGGTTGGACAAGAGCGTGCGACATAGTACTCAGTAGAGATTTGCTACAAAAATTCTAGTAAAGTTGCAGTGATATATCAAGTACTTGGTTGATAAACATCAGTTTCCTGATTGTTCTTGATAGGTTATGGATAATATCCTTAATTTGTTACTGTTTAACAAAATGTACGGTGTCCAGAAGATCGGAACATGTCAGTGTTTTGTAACCAATAGTAACAACACTGACATTCTTTTGCATTAAGTTCGTACAGTCGAGCACGTTTCACGAACTTGAAATGTTTTAACGAGTTTCCCAGATCATGCTTGACGGATAACTTTCACAGTGACTGTGTCTGCACAAAGGATGTGTCATTTTTAGTGTGATCAAGAAAGCTCAGTTAACTTATTCTCGAAGTGTGCTTGCCATGTTTTGGGCTTTTCTGGTTGAATTCACTCATTTCCTTCATTTTTAGTATCTTGCCATCATGTATCAAAAAAGTATTTTCATTTTACTAAGCCACAGTCAATAGGCTACGGACTTATGGATTGGTTTTCCACATAGACGCACAAAACATGGGCTGTTGTAGTATCACTGTGCAAAGACATACAGACTGGAGGAGTGGCAGTCCACATCGACAAAAACGTCCTCATCGTATACATGCAAATCAACGTCTTGTGACTGGTGTACACGCTCACTGTTAGTGGGTGGTGCTAAATCTACCGACCAGAGTGCTGCACTACAAGTTTGTGGCAATAACACAGTAGAGGCAGGAGGCCAGCTAAATTGACTCGCAGATTGTTCCACCCACCATTTTAACCTTCTGGACTTAGTATAGATGAGTGTGCCATCTGCCTCCCTGGTAAGTTCACCAACAGACGGTCGTCTGGGACCAGTAGCACGGATAAGTCAAAACAGTTTGCCGGTGTTCCCTGAGACAAAAGCGGTTTCCATGTTCTTAACTTTTTCCAATAACCAAGCCTTGCGATCAGCCTTTAGACTACGTTTCAGCTTCCTATGGACATCTCTCCCAGAAATGTTATGTGAACTGTCAGAGGGAACGTTCTGTCTAGCTTCTAACAACTCCGGGATCCAGTGTTTGTTCAATCTAAGTACCCCTGTGCCACATACTATAATATCTGCTCCATGAATAGCCTGAGATTTGTGTCCAGCAGCTATTAGGATCTTCGGAGTGAGCATCACTAAGAGAGCTTTCTAAACTGGTGTGGTACTTATGCTTTATCGATGGTAAGGCCAGTTTCTCAACAGCTAATCGCTGCTGATGGTGTGGTCGTTGCCCAGCAAAAGTAAGAACGAAACGATAACGTACCATCGCATGAATTGAATCCAAAAACGATAGTCATGAATCGAACCCTGCCATGCAGAACTAACAGCTATGTGGTCTGTCTGAGACCAGGCAGGCGCCAAGTATAGCAATGATGAGCACGATGACTAAAACTAGTGTTGACTAAAAATAGCTTATGCTCAGCGCACAGCTCCAACAATCGCCCGCTATTATCTGATTGGTGTGACACTAACCCAAACCTGCCACCTACGCCAGGTTTGGCTTCACTAGGGCGGCCGGCCCGGCTATTCATATCTCCGGCCAGAACGACTATATGAAAACCATGTATCTACTGAAAAAGAGCAACCAGATCCACGTAAAAAAGCTGACTTAAATACCTTTCTTATATTAGTCAACGAGCGGGTTCGACGTCCTAGATTGCTCCTGTTTATGAATTCACTTACGTTGCGTCCACCGATGATATGTGTACAACGGAGAGAAAAATTGTGACTGATCTTAACCCAAACAGCTATAAAAGCTTGAGAATACGACGGGGGAACATGTTAACCTGGTTCAACAAAATACGCTAATCTCGATTCTCTCTTTCCATAGTTGGTTTCCAGACACACCGTGGTCGAGTTGGGAAGTTCACAGTACCCCGTTCAATTCAAGGCTACTGAAAGGACTCGCGTTATCCAACTGGTTGTCGGATGAAAGTGCTTACACAAACAGTCAGAACAAACAAAATCATCTAATCGTAATATTTATCCAAATTCGTAGGCCCACGAACACAGTTTGGGACAATCTGTACTTGTTTCGTTCTTCTTGGTTTTGTACCTTTCGCTCGGAAAAGAAAGCTAATCAACTGTTTGACGGACAGAGCGGTCAGAATTTGCACGAGTGATATTATAGCCGAAGAGCTGGCTTTCATACGTACAGTATTCATACAAAATGGCTACCCGGAAAGGTTTTTAAACAGAGCTATGCAACAGCAAAGTGAAAGGGGCCAGCTGCATCAAGCGGAAAGGAAAACTGTACACATCGGGTTACTCTTCAGGGGTGACAAGTTAGCTGAAACTATTACACGTAGACTCACGAGGACAGTTAGTTCAACCTTCTGCGCGGCTAAATTACGTGTCCACTTCACATCCAATCCGGTTTTGTGCCCACGACTAAAAGATGAAGTGCCTGTTTCTGCAGCCTCATTTTGTGTATACTCATTTGCTTGTTCCTGTGGAACCAGTTATGTAGGCCGCACGACCAGACGCTTACCCGAACGGGTCCGGGAACACCACCCAGCTTGGTTGAACAGTGGTATAACGAAGTCTGTCTACAGTGCCATATTATCGCACCCGGTGGATTCGAATCACTCTGTCAATGTGACGGACTCATTTCGCCCAATCTACCGAGTTAAAGCCACTCAATCGAGGGCAGTGAAGCGTAGGAATCTGTCCACAGCTGAAGCTATTGGAATTCGCCTATACAATCCCCCCTTTGGGCCCAGAAACGTTTTGTTCAGGCGTTGGATCTGCTGTGGCCAACCCCACACCCTGTTAGCCTGTCAAGACCCACCGTTCAAGTGGGTATTTGATTGCAGTGTGACATTGAATTGATTAACCTGATTAACCATCCGTTCCCCGTTTACCCCCTTTAATGATTCCCCTGTAAAATTCGTGATGTAAATGTGATGTATTTAGCCTGATGGTGAATCACTGAAAACGAGCTTGTTCGCTACACAGTATTTTTCATGATTACGATGGGGATTTTTACTCGATTATTGTTAACTCCTCTAGAAAACCGAATCAAATATTCCTTTTAATCGATACCGATTTTAGTAGTCTGAAAGAGTGCCTATAAATTTCCGTGCTTGTAATCACTGTGTAACAAAAGCTTACTATTACAGTTTCGTTTCAGTTGTTAAATACATTGCCAGGCAAAAAGATCAAACATCATCGTTGGGGGTACCTAAAAAGCTATTTTACAAATAGTTCCTTTCATGTAATTGTTGGTGTCGGTGACATGAACGACCATGACGCGGACGACGCGAAGTGAGACGAAAGTTCAACTATTAATGCGAACACCTAATGCTGACACTGACGAGATGAGCATACTGTTGCGCGCTATCACGTGACACACTTTCGTCGTACATTTCGGTTATTATCTAGCATTTTTGTCTTTTTTAGTTTGGCTTTCTAGTGTGTATAGATGTACACCGGTGACACAGGTTAATGCCTCCTTCAATTATTGAAACATAACAGTGGCCATGTATACTTACCACTTCTCTCATTCCTGATAACCACTTCGATTACATTGTTGAATAAAACATGCGTACTTTCCTAAATTCACTGTTCAGTATGTGATTACATCAGTCTCCTTTTTTAGTGGTAGAATTTGTCATGCACAAAGTTATCACATGAAACACAGTGCTCCAGTGTGATTTGTGTGTAACCATAGCTACGACCAGCAGATTGAGCAAACATATAGGTTGGCGGTTGGTATGAAAGACATCGATCGAAAATTTGAGGTGGCTGTCTATTGGAAATTCTGTGGATCGTAATCCATGACAGTGGATTGTCGTAGTATTGTCGCTGAATGCAAGAGAAAATGATAGATGTATTAATGAAAGGCTGAACTGTCAGTTAGTTAGCATAAGCCCCAATTCTAGACAGACTGCAGTAACCTGTTACAAAGCAATATGTCGTGGTTATCGATGGCGTAAGCTGTTTATTCGCCTTCTTATTCCAATGCTTGAAGTGAAAATGGGTAAAAAACAGGCTGAACTGCGGAGAGGATTCGAGTGTCAGTTAACTAACGTCGCCATTGGTCAGTCTTAAATCTGCCTGCGTAGACTGTGTATGTTCACAAATATCTTACTGTTTCTGGGAGTGATTACACTGGCAAACAGTGATGAGAGGTCACAGCATCATATATTCATTATGGTGATCGTAACTTCTCCACAAAATCTAGGAATCCCATCAACCATGTAACCGAGCCATATTATGATGAAGTAATCATAGTTATGATCTAGTAGGTCGAAGTGTTACTTTCACAGGTGTTAGATGAACCATACTGTTCAGAGTCTGTGATATTTTTCTATCTTATCCCCCCAAGTGTTACAATATCCATGTTGTTTCAGCTGTCTAGTTTTGGTAGATAAATCTTTCAGAGTCACTATTTTATTTAGCATTTGTCCAGAAAGCCTATGAACCCTAACAACTAACATTTCGGTTACAGTGTTTCATAATCAAAGTAACATTCTACGGAATATGTTAAATATTACAGTTCGCTCGAAACTCTGTTGTCAGAGGAGACAATTAATCTTGGTGCTGACTCCCCTTCTTCTTTGTTCACCTTTTTCTATGCGAATAACTCAACTGAACACGGTAGGTTGTTGTCCAACGCTTTAACGTCATTTGTGAGAGCTTCACAACAAACAGTTCTTTAGTTAATAGATAGTCGGTCAGTGATACGATGTCTCATCAGATCATCACATGGCAGCACATGCGTAACTCTGAGAGTGTGACAGTGCCTCAGATAAAGGATCTGTGTTCAACTCTACAGAGGCTCATAGACTGGCACGTTTCAACAACGAACATGAGAACGAAAAGTGTGTTTCTGTCAACAGAACGTCGCCAGCGAAATGCCTGCCTGTGAGAGGACTAGTAAATAAAACCGTTTGCGACTGTTCAACACGTAAGAAAACGGGAGATAGTATTGGTGATAGAATGATAGACAAATCCTTCTTGGAAGTTCGACTCAAAACATACCTCTTTATTATGACGACATATTTTTGACATCACAACCGTGCTCAGGGCACACAAATTCTACTCTGGAGCCCTACTGGATTCAGAAGAAGAATTACAAGACCATGGGAGAGGTTTTACTGAGCACGAACATCTTAGTATGAAACGTAGTGTGTACAAGTCCGTATAAAGGATATGTGAGTTAAATCGAGCAGAGTTCATACAACACACAATGCCCACCAATGTAACTAGTCAGCACACGATGTATGAGTAAGAAATATGAAAATAAGATCGCCGTGAGATATTTCTCTACTAGACCCAAAAAGTTGAACGAGTATGAGCTCTGTGGCATTTGCAAGAACAAGGCCGGTTGTTACATCGGTCCCAGATTTTAACATTAGTTTAAAGTCTACGAAGCTGAGTAAACTGCTTGTCTAAAGTTTAGCAAAATGTGGGGCAAATCTGGTAATATCTTTCAACGATTGGTCCCCACCTCGAATTGAGTTTTCGAATTAAAATTTGCGTGACTATGAGGTCTTTAACCAGGCGACACATACCTATTTTACTCTAGTTAAGGTCACCTTATCTCGTGACTACGTGATTATATGGTCACTTCAGGGTCTTGCCCAACTATTAGTGGTCTTAGCAAACAACATCCGGTGCGGTAAAAGTTAAGTGGTTATCGATTGAATGGAATATTGCCTCCTCATTTTACGATGTATATTTTATCGTGATTCCCAGTGTAAGCTTTATACCGGTAATCCGAGTATCCTTGACAATCTTATCCCCTAAAAGTTTTGAGATGTAACAGTGTCATAGAAATAATCTGTCGCTCTTTTCTGGTTTTTCCTGTTAGTAAGGTGAACCAGGTTTCTGAAGTTTCCATGTATATGCATGATCTGCAGTTTTTTTTAGTAAAGTATCGAGCTCATTGTCAAATCGTTTAGTGCCCTTACCGTTCATAACGCCATAAGTTCACGATCGGTGTGGTTGTAACCAAAACATGTTACCACCTGTTTTGTTGTAATTCCAACTCCCAATGATGGACAGTTTCACTGTACACACAACTTTGTCAGGTCTGCGCACATCAATGTTGACATTCTCACACGTTTGTAGATCTGCATAGTCAGCTCAGTGCAGTCATTTAATGGAACTATCACCATACGCGCTGTTAAAATCACCAGTCTAACGCCGCGGTTGTGTGTACATGTCACTCTCAGGTGCGTACTCACGGCCGCTGACTCATGCAGCTTTGTTGGCCTACTAGTCTACTTGATGGGTACTTGTTAAGCTCGTTTCTTGAACACGAAATCGTGGATATTAGTGCAAGTCAAGTTATTTCTTTTTTATCTGAACGGCGAACTTACCTCGCTAATTAATCTCCTTTGGATGACAATATTGATCAGCACCGTGATAAAACAATGACAAGCTCAATCATTTCGGCTGCTATTTCAACCTTGTCAAGCAAAAGCGAGAAAGAAACATAATAGCTGAATTCCTGTGTGCTGACGCAAGACAACAATGCCGGTTAGACAAGCTTCCTATGGATTAAGTTGTTCCACAGTGGGATAAATGATTCTGCAAAAAATCGTAAACCTCGAAATCATCATCGTCATAAAAGTCATCAGCCTATGGCTACGGTTGTCGCTCACCGCAACACATGAAATATCCCAGAAGAAGAAACGTTGTTGATAAGTTTACAGAGTAATAATAATAAAAGAAGACCAAGCGGAAGAATTAGAATTGGCGTGGATTCAGGTACATAACTGACTATTACACACCGCCATCTCGGATATCGTTTCTAAGGAGATATTTGAATGATCACGACGACTCTAGCCAGGTAGACGACACCTTCTCACTTTGCTCAGTGAGGCAGTCAGGGTTTCATACGTCGTGACAACCACACGGTTTTACCCAGTTGTTGGTGGTCTCAGTATATAGTGACCGGCACGGTAAACGATCAGACGACAAAGGCAGTACGTGACACAATAATCTCAGGCTGTGCAATTCGATTAGTTGACCAGTTGATAGCGCATCCCGACCGTTCCGTAATACGCACGGACTACCGACCGTGATACTCACGTGAGCATTCCACTTGATATCGATTAATTGGCAGAGACAACAATTGCCAAATGCGGCAGATAGGCTTATATCATCGTTGCGAACAGGCCAGGTTTCGGAACCATAGAACAACACGGAGTGCACACAAGCATTATGTATCTTTCCTTTTAGCGACAACGGAACATCTTCTCGACGCCACAGATGAAGTGGGTTGACAAAGGCAACTGGTGCCTTTACTACCCTCGCTGATATCTCAACAGCAATATTAGGAGCTGACGCGATAGTGCTACAATGTGAATCCTCGTAAGCATTGCGCATGACTTATTTTACTCAACCATATAAGTTAACGTGGCTTCTATATGTACCAGGCCATAACGGCAAGTCTAATGCTGTTGCTTCTGATAACTGGAGCAATTAGCAAACCTTAAACGCTGAAAAAAGGTCTTATTT
Source organism: Paragonimus heterotremus (assembly GCA_013368495.1). Classification (NCBI taxonomy): domain Eukaryota; kingdom Metazoa; phylum Platyhelminthes; class Trematoda; order Plagiorchiida; family Troglotrematidae; genus Paragonimus; species Paragonimus heterotremus. Next base: position 24,730 of record LUCH01003876.1, read on the forward strand.
TTAAGTTTAACTATATTGCTTGCAATAAAAGTCAACCTTGAGTATTATGCTTAGACGCAGGAGGATAAATTTTAAGCAGACCTCAATACTGAAGAAACCAATGTAGTTTTTACAAAGTTTCGTGATTAGAAATCATTATAATGAGCGCTGCCAATAGGAAACCGGGAGCGGTCAACATCGGACTATAGTCCACTAATTCCAACTATCACGGTCGTGGGTTTCAGAAACAATCTGGATAAACTTACTCTTACGGTTTTATCCATAGACGCTGTGGCCACCAGACTGGCGTCGTAGCTGAACCCAGCGGCGGCTACCTCAGCCGCATGTCCAATCAAGTGATGCGTTCGATCCCCGGTTCGCACATCCCAAAGACAAACAGTATGATCAAAACTGCCCGTGAGCATTAGTCGACCGGCTCCAGCACCACAGACAGTCTCTTGGTAACAATCATGAGTGTCTCCCCCAGTGGAGCTTGAACCACCCTGAGAGAACTGAAGGGCAATCACTTCAGCAGTGTGACCGTTTAAACTGGCGAGTTCCACTCCAGTTTCAATGTCCCACAGTTTGGCCAAAGTGTCCATGCTTCCTGTGAATGGATAATAGTAACTGTAATTAATTCACACTTAACTTGCAAGATTATCTTTATTCATTACCTTAGCTCAGTTTAGCTATCATTCGATCACTTTTCCAACCTGAATGTGACTACCGCGTCAACATTTCATCTTTATAAACTTAGACGAAACCTCAAAAACAACCAAGACTCTGAGTTGCTAGTCCGCGCACCGACAATGAACTGAGGTGAGATAAAAGCTTGACTGTGCAAATGTCACAATGAAAAACGGCATGTTGATAATACTGTTAGACGGGAAGGTGCTTGGTGTTCATATCTTCAATAATGCTCCCCATGATGACTGTCACTGCTGCGAGAATAAGTACGAACTTGCATCACCTATTGTATAACATACAGCATCGTTAACGGGTTGTGTGACAGGGGTTAAACTTATGGAAACTAAGTGGCATTTCTCAATGTCAGGAAAACCAGGAGATGCAAACGATGTTTGAATACGTGCATGTGCATTGTGGTTTTGCATTACTACTACATCAGCTTTATGAAATAGTGTTTGTGAACTTGACTACGTATTCTTACGTACTCCGTAGCGGAGAGAAACTCCTCAGGTTAGACATTTTCTACGGTCACAACACACAGCGCCCATGTACAGATTAGCTTGTCCTAACGAACGATGCCAGAAGGCATGCGAGCCCGCACACATATTAGCTTAAAATGACTTGGTATCCCATCAACCCACACTGCCACAAATTTACATTTTCTTGCCTCTGTTGTCCATTCAGGTGTTTCCCTACATGATCACCCAAGATGGATGTCTTGTGCCCCATAACAATTGTTTCTTTGTGCACGAACTTTCGACAAACATCTGAAGGATTAATTGATGTAAATGAAACACTACACCAACCTCGGAGCTGTTTGCGCTTAATGAGTGACCATTCAGCCTATTGAAAACAGTGGTATGAACGTTCCCGGTGTTGATCGAGTTGTTTGTGAACTTAATGCACTTAATGACGAGGGTCAGTGAAAAGCGTAAAGGAGCCTTCTAGCTGACGTCTTACTTACGTCCATAACTCGGTTGCTTGTTTGTAAAATGCGGGCACTTTGATGTTAAGTGTCTGAGTACATATTGGCTTAGTAAGCAGACCCACTCTCTTGTGTTTGTCTTCTGCTTCATTTTCCTGACTAAGGCTTGTTTATTTTCATGGTTTTGGGAATCATTGTTGTATTGCTGTTTTGATGATGAGGATGACGATCGTGAAACCTCACTCGGTTCCAGGGGCATGTTAAATCCACTCAGTAGTACAACTTATCCGCACTATCGCTGGTAGTCAAATCCAAACCCACACTCTGACTCTTCAGCTGTGTTGACCACTATGTCTATGAGCTCACATTAAGCACGACTGAATTTTTATATGTCAAAGCTAAAGCACAACCGCTGATGAGTAAAGCAATAATTTTTGCTTAACTTGCTCACAGTGATAGTATTTAGATGGATACTTCAAAACTCTTACTTGGAAATCTGATAATCACAAGTGAGATGTGTTAAGGTCGATTCGAATGTTAGTTCTATGTGCGTACCCCTATCGTCTTATGTCCCATCCTCGATAATGTACAGTTACCTTTCCCAGTTACCTTACCTTGAAGAAAAGCATAAATTTCGAGATTGCAGTAACACTACAATAAGAGCAGTGAAGTCATTAAATAAAATCAATGTCTAAACCAAACGTATTCATCAGTTCCCGGTATTCTCAGTCACAAGATTCATAAACCGAGGAGTGAATTGTGTATAACTTACCAGTTGCCAAGATTGTACTGATAGGGTTGAACTGAAGGCATACCACCTCAGCCGAGTGAGACTGGAACACATGATGACACTCGCCTGTCTCCACACTCCAAAGACGTGCTGTTTTATCAAACGAGCCAGTGGCGATTTTGTCTGATAACCGAAAAAATGCACATGGGAAGAATTTCAAGCGGTTGCAAGTTTCAATTTCGTCTCAAAGTGGCCAATTTTATGATAAGTCCAATTATACGACGAAGACTATTCAGTTTCTGAATGGATTTTAGCAGACTCAACTGTATAGTGGAGATAACTCCACATTTCTCGTCTTTAATCATGGGGTATTAAGCACAGTTTAAGACAGCATGTTGAAAACAATACTAAATTAATGGCATCATTGTTTGAACCACGGTTGTTAACCCAGAAATCAGCAAACCAACTGAAGCAGCAACTTTTGACTATAGTAACACATTGCTCAGTAATGTAATCTCTGAAGGTTTGAAAACTATTGCGCCAAAGTAAGACTGACCAACTGCTCGAAATATCGAAGGTATTGTATGTGATCACATCGATCAATTTTAACGCTCATCTCTGCCTTAAATGACCAGAGTTGTACCAGAATGCAACTAAACTCTGGCCATTATCGAGTGCAGCAAGCGCGGGTGACGCTTACCGAACAAATCAATATGATGGCACGAGTTGACTGAAATTGTTTTGATTCCTCTCAACGGATACACGGTGTTCATGGAACACCGAACATCAATGAGAATGGAGTCAACATGTATTGATTAACCGTCAGAAGGATGTCTCCGGTGCATCCATAGTGAATTAACATGAATATGTAACTCATTGTAGACCGGGTAAAGTTTGCAGCCCATAATTTATGTCTATTGATTCCTAACAAAGTCATCCTTGGGATTATCCTTTCGGGAAATTTTGAACAGTGGATTTTTTTATCCGTTTGACTAAACTGGTTACAGGACACAATTTATGATGTGAATTCATTTCGCACACTCTCGTCAGTTGTAAAAGTGACCAGCATAAAACCAAAACAAGAAAGACGTGATGGTTGAGAGTACAACTCTGGCTGGATAGTGAGTGATACTCACGGCCAAATCCATGGCAAGCAAAGATTCAGTCAGTCGTGTTTGTGCATATAGAACTGGCTACCGATGCTTGATCAGCAAGGCCTGAACGAATCTGAAAAGTTGTGATTTATCAGCGTACGTCAGGACCTTAAACGGAGATACGATACTGGTGCCGTAAATGTGGTTGATATGTGTTGATAGGTAGATAAAGCGGCAGTTCATCCCTCTGAGTGTTACTCATTAGCGGGTGAGCTAATATAACTCTCAGTCACTTTGGGAAATATCCGTTGGACATGGTTTCAAGAATCCTTCCGCTCTATCGATATAAGTGTTTGCTTAACCCGATGTTGCCATAAAATCGATTAACCGCCCCAAAAACGATGACTCCAGTGCATCCGCAGGAAATGAACTCGGATATGAAGTCCTATGCACACCGGACGAAATTTTCGACCCAAAGTTAACCGCTATTGAGTCTCACAAATTTAACCCATTTGACGAAGTGCCTTGTGTAGGCACATGACAGTCAACCACTCTCACCAACAACCAAGGTATCGTTACTTAACGCGTCCTTTTTATATTGTAAATAATTCGAAATTGAAGCCAGTAATGTTACATTGCATGAATTGTTTTATGACAGATTTTATGTATGTTAGACAGGTTATCAAACGCGCACAATCGTACGGTAAACTGACAATCGTGTAGTTACACACCATTGATAAAACAAAGAAATGGAGACAAACGGCTCGTTTTATATTTTCAAGGTGGGCCTTGGTTTTCTGACAGTAATCTTTTCAACAGTTCAACAGGATGCAAGGTGAAAATCGTACAAATGATGTTGAAAACGGTCGACAAATTGGGTTGACACTATGCCAGTAATAAGTTCCTTAAAACAGTTGGCGCGTGGAACCCGCAGGTCTACATGATGGTGTTAGTTGCGACTGACGATAAATTTATTGATTACCCATATTGTTATTCCGGATGATGTTTTCTGCGGAAATGATTTTCCAAAATTCCAAGTGGACTAATTGATATCGCTGACTTTCGTGAACTGTGATAATACATCATTGTCATAATAATGTTCACTTTTGAAACGTACCCCTAGGTAATATAACTTGGGTTGCCGTTAGTCCTGCAAGTGGTCCACTTAGCGGATAAGTACGAATATAATGAGAAAAAAACAAGGGACCTGTGGTGAAAATCTACTCGATCCAACTCTTATTCAAACCTGAACACAATAAGAGATCTAACATGGGGCTAATCCAAACGTCGCGTTAAAGATGAGGACTGGACGAACAATCTCAATATTACTCCTTACTTTCACTTACAGTTCGGCTGTTTGTTTGCAAGGTGTTGGCGCCTTGATGTTGTATGTTTGAATATAGACGTAGCTATTTTTAGTAGTTAAGTCCAATCCCTTCCCCCTTCTTTTTTACTCCCATCTCATATAGGTTTTTTCTTTCTTTTTTCCTCCGTGATTGTGTGGCAGTTAAGCATCAATGTGAATAACTGATGTATTGCTGTCTATGATGATGATGAAGACGCCTTCCATTACCGCCAGTTTCTTTGTTCTGTATTGCACCAACTAACCTACAGTTTGTGACTTTGTATACGCCGATACGATCAGCCAATGACAGACTGGGATTCCTGTAATACAGTTGTACATCCACAAATGCGGCTTCTTGTCTCGTGAGTAAAAGCTGCTTACTGTAACCAGTACGAGATCTCCTCCTTGTTGCTTGCGTAAGAGATTTCAATTCAACTACGGTTTCTAGGGTTATCCGAAGTCCCTAATTCTAAGTATTACAGAATCGTCATTAGAAGGAAACGTCGACAATTTTGCGGGTATCAGCTGGACAATGACTGCGGGACACTGCTATATCAGAGGGTGTTTCCACCCAGTAGTATGAGTGAGCTCGAACTCACAACACAGATAGACATCACATATTAACCCTACTCAGCCGGATGGTCAAGGCCTTCATAGTCCACGATTACGTCGTTGACTGACCGCTTTGTGGTTCCCTCTAACCATCAGCAATCATGAGTAACAATGCGCTGTGCGTGAGGCGCCCCGTGACCAAATCAACAAAGATTGCGCATTTTCATTACCTCGATTACTGGTTGCGAACTAATACAATTCTCGAATAGGCACCGACGGAATGTTGCGTTGCTCACGCTGTCAGCTCATTTGATGCCAGCTAATTAATGGAGACAACAATGATCAAACACAAAGAGCTTATAAGAATCTTCCACACGAATGAACCGTGACTCTTATCTGTAGAGCAGAACTGAATGCACAAACGTATTGCAAACTCTATGTTCAGTCGCTAAACAGATGTCTCCGCAACGCCACAGGTAACGTAGGCTGGCAACTGCACCACGTATTCTTGGTATCTTTGTCGATACTTTGTCAGCAACATTACGATTTGAAGAAATGGCACCTCCAGGGTGGATGAAATGATCGACACACTCTAGTCCCTACCTACTATAACGAAGACGGGGTTGGTGCCAACCCCGTTTTGTAACACTATATTACACTTTGAAGATGCAAAGTGCATACCGTATACAGCAGCCCAACCATTTACTCTGTTCAACGTGGTATGTTGTTCACACGCCGAATATCAGTCAGTTTATTAACTGTCAGAATCTCCACTGCGAACCTATGAACCTTCTGGGTACTCCTTCCAGCATATCGGTCATCACAAACGTGAAAAGGAAGAGGGAAACTAGAAGTCCCTGTCGAACGTCACTTGAAGTGGAGAACGCTCAAGATATTTGCCCGTAGTTGCGCAATCTGCACCCAGAGTGAACGTATGACTCCAATAAAATGGCTTCGTTCTCTGAGACTCCTCCGCAATAAAGAGGGCTCCAGAAAGTTTATGGAGCAACCGAATCAAAGACAGCCTCGACCGTTGGCTTTATCGATGCTCCAGTGTCTATCATACGATGAAGGTATGAATTACAAACTCGGGGCTAGATCGGGGACCTGCTTGTTGCTCCTTTACTGTGTTTCAAAGTCCAACGAATCATCAGATGAGTGAATATATTGGATGGGATAGTTACAAGAATAAGGTACCCCTACGGTTGTCATATAAAGTCTTGGCATCTGTTTTGAAAGTCATAATAACTGCTGTCAAACACCAATCATTAGATACCTCTTCTGTTTATCGTACAGAACGAGGGATAACAATCCTTTCGTACTAGAGAAAGAAGGCCAGGAAGTGAAACTATTATTTTTACTAGTTGAAATCGCAACTCCACCTCGTTTCCCACCCGAAAATCGTCGGGAATATCATGACTAACCACCGTACGGTAAAGCCGGCTCTCTAATTTTAACGTCGTTAAGCTGTTCAGGATGAAACTAAAAATTCGTTTCCCTTAGTGGCTGAAGTGTTCACCGTATGTGAACCCCACTGAGAGCAGCTAAGATTATCTTAATGACAACACGAAAAAAAAACAAAGTATCTAGCTTATCTCGGTACTCTCAATGGAGTGCTATAATTCACCTATAATGATATCAACAGTAGTTGCAAGTGTAAGATAGACCGAAGCATAACTATTTGTATTAGTGGTAAGTAGTTTGACAGATTTGATAATTATTTATGAGACCCATTTTCAAAATATCTGGGCTTCGGCTGAATTCAAACCAGCGATAAAACAAACATGCCCAAACGCGGCGAATGCTCTACCAGCTGAGCCACGAAACTTCATACCTTACTGCCACAGTGAGGAATTTCAGATTTAAAACAGATTACGGCAAATGCAACTATAATACACTCTTCATTCAGAAAAGCTACACACAATTTGAGTCACATCAGCGTTGAAAAATAAATATGCTACGAGCGTATCTCATCCAAGGTGATATGTGCGAAGGCATGTAAGGTAAGATCCGTTGGATAAACGACCAATGCAGCTTCAGACAACCACTCAATGCTGTTAGTCCGAATTGCTAAATGGTACAACGCCAAATGAATGTGACCACAAGTTTAGCTTCTAGATGATCATTAAATCGAGTTATCTCATTGCAACCTTCTCAAATCCATTTCGTTGGTAAACACCATCTCACAAATAAAACGGTCAAGTGATTACATTTACATCACCGAGTCCAAGTAACCACCAAGTGGATCAGTGGAACCGTGGTCCGAGAGGCAAAGAAAGTGTACATCACCTAACTTTCTAGTAATTGCTTCATTTACATTTGTCCTGTAATCCATCTTAGAGCATGCGCTCTTGGCTTGTGACAACCAAGAGTTGATGTTCCGTCTACCCTGTCTCATTGTAAGTAATTGGTTTGGAACCCTTGATTAAGTAAATCTGACAGCTTTGGTTCACAGCATGAATCTTGCTGGTTCACATTTCCGTACGAGGATAAAGGCAACCTCAGAACGTTGATTGTTTTTTGGGTATTTGAAACGGTAGCACAGACTAAATTACTGGTGTCCACCATTCAACCACTGAGTGCGATAAGTAAAACTGTCAAACCACTCAGACACACATCATTTTGAGTACCCTACAAGTCAGAATTAAGTTGTACATTAAGGTCTTCAGTCTTATCAGTACATCGTTTGCACTTGCATTATTGAACGTATTGCATACGGAATGACAGATCAATTATTCTGCCCATTACTTAGACTCGTTTCCGCCTGTGTCACAGTTTTCTACAGTCAAAACCAAAAACGGGGACAATTTTACGCGTAGAAAGGCGAAATTCTTCGGTTTGGTATACTCAACATTCTCAAACTAAAATCCTACAGAAGTGAGAAGAATATCAGATGTATGTTTGTAAGGCTTTTTTATCAGATGTGTAGTTAAACGCTGTTGTCTGTTTAGTACAGCGTAACCCGACAGAACGACATCAGCCCAATTTGTTCTGTAAAACAGCTGGTGAGAGGGACTACACAGTTTCTATGGTTTCATTAAAATCGCATCAGCATGCGAAGACATGCATGTTTGGTTATACGTTGCCAAGGAGAGCAGTAAGCTAATTATCATTTTGTGTGTACTAGGTATGATAAACTAATGGCCCATCATTTCAACCCGCCGATGCAAGTGGTCCTTTCAAAGTATGCAATTACCTATGGTCTCTATCGGACTTTTATCTATTAACTCGGCATATCACGACTTGAAATAAACGTCTGTAGTAAAGATGTTGTTTGTTGCTTGCTGTGAAAGTCTTGAAAATATCTCATCTATTTACTTATTCAAACATTTTACTGAATAGTCGCAAATCTCTGTTTCCGATTCATCGAATATCAGCTTCCGTTGGATACCGTGTGTAACTATGTTATAGACTAGTTCATTTATGGAGAACATTCACCAGCGAAAGCGTTGTTTTAATGGTCCCGAAATGTCAACTTCGTAGTGTCTGCACTATCTATGGTCGATGTCGGTATGTAGGTGATTGGATATTCTACTGCTCGACGAAAATCTAGGCGACCAGACCACAAAGTTTATCGCCGACACCTCGCGAGGCCACCGATTAAGCTGTGGCCTGTACTCCTGTACCGTATTGGTGAAATGCTTCGAGAAAGGTCATTACTTGAATACGTTGTTCACGTAGTCTCCTTAAGATCGACTGACCGAAATTGTATATTTTATTGTCATCAAATTAAACTGTATGTGTGTGCATACGCAATAAACCAAGAGAAACGGGGAAATTCTGAGAGTAGATATTCATAGGGAAAGTTTCCAACCATTACACTAAAAACCCAGCCCAGTCCACCTTGAGAATTTCTCCTTCTCTAGTATAGAAAAGTTGGTGTTAATACGGTTATATTCAGTTTTAGTTTGGCGTTTCGTGATTTTTCTAGAGATATACATACTGGAGGCTAGCGAGAACCATAACAATCATTACGGTATTCTGTCAGTGAATTTAACTTGTGACGATGTTTATCAAGATCTCCTGTTAGTGACATTCAACATCTTTCAGAACCCAACCGGGAAGGGTGACGAAGCCAACAGATATCTAATCTGATACTAATTTCCACATACCTCAGACTCCAGTTTGGAGAGGGTGGCCATGGTGCGGTATTTAAGTATCTTACCCTCGGAGAATTATAATCGAGGTTCGATTACAAAGCCGCTGAAGAAAGTCACCCGGGATGGCTGAAGCGTTAAAAGCAGCTCAAAAAGTGCAGCTCAAAAGTGCAGCTCAAAAGTGTTATTCTCAATTCGTTAGCCAAAAACCAGAATACATCGTTTCCGGAATAGATGGGCGACATTCAGTTTGAGGATCCTTCAAAAATGTATGCATATCTCAGTCTTGCAATAATAAGGTTAGCTGATGGGTATATGGCCGAAACAATTTTGGCCTAAACCCAGTTCAGAGGACTTCCCATCACACAGCAAAAATCATTCTAAGGACTGATCTGCTAGAGCATTGCAATCAAAAGACCACAGACAACAAAAAACCCAAATCTCTTTACCCCGTAAAATACTACCACGTTTATAAAATCAGTGTAGTAATAATGACCTCACTGTGTCAGTAAGTGAATTCCATGATATTATTCCGCAGTTTACTTAAAAGTTATGCTAGTAGAAGTCATAGAAAAACACTCATACGGAATAGTTTGTACATCCCTGCCTGATTGTTGGCAGATACCATCAACAAAGCAAAGCCTGACTTACCAGAGAAGGGGAGATTGAAGGCGATCGCATACACCACATTACGATGTCCTTCCAATGTATTCACTTCTGACCCAGTTTCAGTTTCCCATACTTTACAAGTTCTGTCATACGAGCCTGTGATAAAGCTGGGATATAGAGGAACAAAATGCGAGGTAGTTTGTGGTACCTATCAGTTGTACGTAGTCGTCACATTTTTTGCTTTAGATATGATAAATAAGGCGAGAAAATTTCACCCATAGGCGTGAATTATTTAAAACAGCAGACAAATAGTGACACAGTTGACAAACCTTAAATACAGAACGCTCTGTCAACAAAAACGTATTCCGAAGCAGTGACTGTATTTTTAGTGTTTCATTTTTGGGTAGGAGTGTATTTTGTCCCACAAAATCTGTTTCATTTGAGTGTCTGTTGTATCGTAAATCAGAACGCAAGGCAATCGTAAAGAGCGTAAACAGCATGTATGTCATCTGACCCACAAACGTAACACGTGACATTAAAACAGTGAACGAGTAAGAGTTGGACCAATCATAGTCGCGATGCATCACGCGAGTGTGTGAGTAGCCAATCAGATACGAGGTGAATGTAATGGTTGTACACACACATACAACAGTATGTCCGCTTGAAAACTGTATAACAGTGTTTACTTACTTTGGAGAAAGTGCATGTCCCAATCGCGCTTCCTTCCAGCTACAAACATATTGTTTTAATCAATGCAACATTGTATCATTTGTCGCTTTGTTTAAAACTGATCGGGACCAGACTCTGCACCGGAGACGTGGAGTAGTATTTATCCTATCGAACTGAATCTATCTCGGTCAACTGTTTCGCAGGCAGACGTTACCCGTCACTTGCTGAAATAGTAGTCAGCGGCTGGTTGTCATCAATTATAGATCAATCTAGCCGAATTGCTTTGACGCTTAGATCCTAGTAATATG
>LUCH01003877.1:8652-41023 GCA_013368495.1 Paragonimus heterotremus
ATTGCAAAACGGTAAGAAAATCAGCACAAGTATCAGATCCCAAATGTCGCAACTTAGAACCCCCCCAATAAGTAAGAAAAAAGACGGCCTTCAAACGAGCTTTATTTGCTGCTCAGCCCGAAGGCAAAGTAGTGGTTTACAGCAACTGTATTTATAGGTTCGGGGTGGCCTTAGACCTAGGTCGCCAAATGGACCGATCAGAGGCGAGCGTAAGTTCTCGGATGTTCCAGAATTCTGGCGACCGTTTAAATTCCCGGAAGATGAAGAAGTCCATTTTCCTCGCATGTAAGGCTAATTTTCGGGAAAATGTGCCTTTTCCCAACAATGAGAAAGAGCGATGAACATATTGTCAAAGGTTGTGTATCTCCAGTACGGTTTGATTTTTTACTCGAGATCAACGAATTTCAAACGGTTAACACTTAGTGTGTTGTCAAATGCGGCCGACGTGATTATGAACCACTTTGTGACCCGCCAACTTTTCTTTCATTATAAAATACTAAGAACGTTCGCGTACGGTTGGAATATGAGCTAAATCAGTGGTCCGCACCACAATGTCCGCTCGTAGAATCACTGATTTTGAGTGACCGCTGTAGAGTGGAGGCACTATATATTGTGCTATACTTTGGTTGATGACGGTAAACGAGAATCATTTTGCCAACTCTTGCTCCAAGGAGTATTACGTGCATGCATTTAAGCAAAATCCCTAAACGTGATCGTCCGTTAGATTTTCCTCAGCCTATCATTATGGCCTAGCTGTTTTTACCTTCTGGTTTTTACCGATTTATCCGTTTTTCTCTTGAATGGGCCTTCACTTAAATGAATCCTAAAGAACGTTACTGAAAATATTAATTTTCTATCTTCTTTTTGAGGACGATCATGGTTATTTAATCCTCGAAGATTGTCGAGATTGTATACACCTGTCATGCTGGTGATGACTTGTACCTATAACTGGAATGCTTTGTAGTTTGTCTTTACGCGCACCATTTTTCCGTTTGACATTTCCATAGCTTCAACCATGTTTGCACTTCTGAACTAGACTGTCGATTTATCAGGAAAGATGAATGCTTGTTATTTCCGTTGCTTCTTGCGCACCATCTCTACTTAGTTGTCGACTAACGTTCTGTAGGTCCTAGCGAATCCTAAGTGTTTGTGCCCATGAATATATGAGCGAGTGTGTACGATATCGGAGCGGTTAGTTGTCCTACGAATCTCAAAGCTGAAAGTCCGTTACTACAGACTGGAAACACGTGGCTGCACCCGAACAATATTGCCCATCAAAACCGTTATGTAGTCAGTGTTTGTTCGTTTCATTAAGGTTGTACTTCAGAAACTTAGTAGATAATGCTTGGACTAATCCCAACACAATTCAGAATTCTTTGCTTGTAACACTAGAACGCTGGCGATTCATTTACATAAACTTATTCGTTCGTTTCTTTCAAGCCTCCATTCACGAAAATCTTCCGAATGCGATGGATGACAATCAGTCGGATGGTTCCGTTCACTCGGGTGAAGATGTTGGCTCTCTGATTTCGGACGAGGGTGATGAAATGGTTAATCTAATTGATCTCCCACATGGTAATTTGGATTCTAGAGAGGATGAGACGACCGAATACGAAGTAAGTACTTGTATATAGTACATCGCCATGTTCAAATGGTTAAGTGGAATAGCTGTGTGCGTATTGTTATACGTCATGGATAGTTAGAACAACAGCACTCAGTCTAACATTATCAAGTGCCCCGTAGCTGTATGTCTATCTCAGTCGTTCGACTGATCCTCTATCTGTCTGGATGATGTAAGTTCACAATGACTGATCGCATCTTGTTAATACCTTCAATGGTACTACGGTCATCGAAGGCTATACTGTCTAGCTTAATACATATCTCTACAAGTTCTGTTCTTTCTTCATCGGGAACCATATTATATGCACAATTAACCCGATGTCTGGAGCGTTTTGCGTGCTAAATCTATGGGCATTGACTTCATTGTCTCTCAAATTCGGCGATATTGATTCAGGTCACGTCATGGGGACACGGAGGTAAGGGGAAATTGAACGGAAGAAGACGACATAACGACGCCTAAAAATTCTAAATGTGGGGGTCTAATACTGATATCGATTGGTATGCAGTCCGAGATCGATAGGTTGATGTCGCTGTAGCAAGTTCATTTGTCGCATCTGTCTTTGAACTTCTGTGTAGCTTTGCATTGAATTCTGTTACATAATGTATTAACTCCTCACTGTTTCGTCTTTAGTGTCCACGTAATACGTGTTGAGTAATGAGGTGTTGACTTTTCCTTTATAGCTTAGGGGTAGATGGAAAGTGTTCTTTCGTCGTCATCATCATAAAAGGCAGCAACGCATCAGGGCTTCGTGCTTGTGCTGAACTACAGTACAACCATGAGGAAAAGCACCAGCCCCAGGCAAAAGTAAGAAATGGAAAGGAGAGGACCTGTCTACTGAAAAAATGTGTGCTTACACTCAAATATTCAAAATAAGATTGCTTACATCTCACAAACAAACAATGGAATGGAAATAAGGCGAATTTTATTAACCCACGCCATTAATTACACCCAGTTCACCGAAAACTCGGTCAAACAACGACAACGTTCAGGCCGTTGAAATCGATTAGCCGCCTTCTCATCTGCATTCTCCAGTTATCCGACTCTGTCTGTCACAAGGGCTCCAGCCCTTGAGACAAACCTGGCTTTTAATGAACGACTTCATTCCCTCACTGCAGGTCCTCATCCGTCCATTTCTCACCTTACGCCAATCAGCCGTGTTGTTGATAGTAAGCTCTCGATGTGGCAGACGATTAGTTGACATTTTTAGTACACGACTTGGCCGTCTGGATGTATGCTTGCTCAGTGATTACACGCGGGTGTCTATTTCATTCTCTGTATTGATGCTGCGAAGCACATTTCAGCGTGTTTGACATGCCGCAAAATAGCATCTAGTAATGTCTGTACTGCTTGAAAATGGTCAAATAACACTGCCTTATTATCAGCGTAGTACGACAGCGTGTTCACACACTTTCTCGGTACATCCCTGCTTTCAAACGGCTCTGAAGTTGTTGGTCGTCTTCATCTTTATGGTCGCTAAGCACGGGAATTGTTAACTGGCGGTATGCGTGACACTTCTCCGGGATTTTGCGAAGGGTGAACATTTGATCAGGATGAAACGTTGCTTGTTTCCCTCTAATGTCTGTCTCCCGGGTTGCGATGACTGGACGAAATGTGACGGAAGCCCGAATCCTAATTTCCAATTGGGCCAAGCTAATCATTTTATGGTTTCCACGACAACCTCTGGATTCCTTCTTGGCTATTTTGACTATTGTCGAGGGGCAAGAGCATAGAAAGCTGACTTCTGTCGTCAACACGAGTTGAAACAACTGGAACGAGGCCTCTTCCAACGCCTTTCTCACCTTCTTTTAAAACTATCAATACGGAGTTGTCTGGACCAACAGCTGTATTGCGTTTGAGATCTGAAATTCAATTACAAGCCTCAGTTTTGGTGGGTGGTGAATGGATACGTATACTTTTCCACCTGTCTGGTTGGTTTCTCCAGTGAGGTCCCTGCCAAGCGAAACTGAGAAAGCAGGGACATACCTACACCTTAATTTGTGCTCCAACAAGAACGACGGTCCTGAATGTTGTTATGCTCTTATAAGTAACAATTATGCAGTCTCTCTTAGACTGGTTCGAAGAATTGGGGCACCACGTACAGCACCGACGCGTACAATGTCGAAGACTAATGCTGCCTTTAAGTGGTCCGTGCTGGGAGCACAGCTTTTGCAGCCACTTATCACCTTTCAGGCGATGTGATCCTAGCCCAAACGTGCCATCTGATTGAAACTTGGCCTCACCAAGACGGCCGACTTGTGCGTTCATATTTCCGGCCAAAATTACGTGTCGACTTGAGGAGAGCTGCATATGTGAGTAAAATGCTCCCTTAACAAGGATGTCACAACAATCAGTCGGAACATAAACAGACACAATGGAAAGGTTTCTGATGGTTGTACGTCTAGAGCTGGCCTTAGCAGAACTTGCTAAGCGGACGGCAAAAAGTCTACTGCGAACAGTAATCTAATCTGTCAGTGCGACTGCGGCCGTCGTGCTGACGACTATACCTAATCCAGCCTTATCGGTAGTGGCGGCCGTGGAATCAACCGTATTTTTTGTAACCAGTATCCGGTGGACAGTGCGAGTGTTGCTAGTTCCATACGCTGACTACTGTCCTGGATTCTATTCTCCGAAACGCAGCAGACATCGACGTTCAACGAGTCTAACTTTCGTATGAAAGCGGCCTGTTGGACTGTCTGTTTTAGGTCTAAGCAAGGGACAAGAGGAGCCTGAGGCTGAGTGATAAAAAATGGGACATACCGACACAGTGTCACTATAATTAGTTGTATCTGTTGTGGGACCTACAGAGTAATCACCAGAAATAGGGGTCAGAAGAGACCTAAGAGCTAAATTTGATAGGACAATGGGGAAGGGGTCTGCAGAAGCATGTGTTTGTCTAATTGCCCTGCTGTATGCGGCTGATAGGACGATTCAGTTTATGCTACGGGTCGGTTAATGCAGCACGGAATTATTAGTGTTGTGAGTACTTATGGTTGTTTCTGGGTTGAGATACTGCGAAGACCCCCCCCCCTCAAACATCTGTACCACAAGGTAGCGAGTGGGTGGCAGTGTACTGCAACTAACATTTTTTCTGGAAGAAGGTGCCAGCCTTTTCCTCACCCTAACTTGGACCAGAGAATTTTGGTTGGTTACACCTCTATCTATTGGCCTGTCTGACTTGTGTGGTTATGTTAGTGTGATCACTACAGTGTCTGTTTGGGCCCAACAAGTCATTGAGATGCACAAGCCATTACAACGCTTCCACATACAATCTCTTTGTGGTGGTCTGGAAAATTTTGGGAGCCATTACGCTGCATCATGAGAATCAAAAGTGAATTAGATTTATCGACAGTTTTCTCTAGTACAAAATAATGCCATCCATCTGCTTCCAGTTTGTCACCTGGTAGAAACTGTTTATCACCATTAGTGCGCAGCGCGATTTGTGGTGAATCTAGGTTATCTCTTCAAATATAACTACAAAGTTGAAAATAAAACGTAACCCATAGTAGGGAAATTGTAACCATTACTTTTAAACACAATAGTGCAGCGTAATCGATTGCTCTCTGAACCAAACACAGCTGTCAAATGAATCAGTATGGTAGAATCTGTCAGGATTCACGGCTATACGCAGTCTATCGGGGCGGTTGTAAACCTCTTGATTCAGGGCAGAACAAGACGGAATGTTAAAAGTTTACTCAGATAAAACTGGTTCTATACATAAATAAGCAACGGTTAGCAAACTATACAACTTACACCCAGGTGAACTCTGTGCACGGAATTTAACCGTCAGCTAATATCAACCAATAACACGGTAGCGTAAACAGTTCAATGCGGCGGTACAAAACAAACACAGAGTGAGTTCAAGGGGAAGTTCGTAGTGTCGGAGCAGAGTTGGTTACGTGTAATAATGTAAGAAACGTTTGGCCAGTAATTCATGGAATCAGTACAGGGGTATATATGTGTGGGACCTACAGTATGATAATTTGGCCAATGGGGTATAGGTATAGGGATCGGTTAAGATTGGCATTAGGCACACTGCTGGTCGTCGACGAGTAGTCAGTCAGTAGCGTCGCTGCGCTGGGTGCGGCAGTTCCGTGGTTCGATCCCTCAGCTGTCGTTCTGCCGTCCAACTACCAGTTTCAGTTGGGGTGAACCGGACACGACTTCCATTGATTCTCGCCAGAATCAACAAGTATTAGCGGCTGTAATTGAATGAAATTACCTATTCGTTGAATGATAAATCGATGTATCACGTACTCTTTGTGTAATTGGAATTCAGGGGGTGTTCGAACAATCGACCTTCGCCTACGTGGTTGATTCGTTGGATAAAGTGGTCGGTACAAAGTCTCAGCACTCACAATAACTTATTCGTGATGTTTTCTTTTAAAGGCCATACGGTGGGGGTTCGATCCATAGTCAGCTCAGCGGCTCTTGTCTTAAGTGGAGCAACTCAAGTCCATTTTCCAACCTTGCCTACCAAAACACATTGATTCACATATTGGAGATAGATGCCTCTCTCGGCCAACTCACCATCTTTCTTATGTGGCACGTCTGCCAATTTTAGCGTGTTTTGTGCACATATGATTAAATGGGTAAAAATTTGGTGAAATTTCTTGCTTCCCACATTCTGATAGCCCGGTAAGTCATTTTTATGTTTTCATTCATCACACACTTCCAATTTGTGGTGATTCGCTATGTTGCGGAGCATCTTGCTTGGTATATGGATAACATGACTGCTCATGTTTTCATGAGTCATCTAAGACATCCTGGTCCGTTCGTGGGCCTTGTTTGGTAGCCGAGTTGATGTATCATCTAATAACAGCGTTTCCAAAAAAAGAAGATCTGGTCGAAGGGTTTTTTAAAGAATTGGTAAACTCACTTTCAGGGTATTGTATGGCAATTCTTGGGCATGTGTTTTTAAAAGAACGATCTGAGATAAGCTTTTGTTGTTTTGTCCGGTTTGTTAATGATTCATCACTTTTCTTTCTCTGTCGCAGATGCTCAATCCAGATCAGCTTACTCAGCACATGGCCGACATAACCCAGCAAGTATCTCAAATAATTCAAGTGCCTCCCACCTATTTACGTTTGTTACTCGCCCATTTCAAGTGGGACAAACATGCACTAATCGAATTTTATTTTGAACATGAGAAAGCGCGAACTTTCGCCCAAGCTACCCTTATGGACCCGCTCACTTTGTCAGGTGAGTTCTTGTTGTTTCTTATATTTGTGCTTCCCTGGTATATACTACATCAGATAACAAAATTACACGCTCTTCCTGCTTTGTGTGGATATTTCCATTGACACAAAATGTAAGATGTTTTGCAGGCCGATCTACCAAATCTGGTTACGTACCAAAACGTACAAAACGTTTCTTTCTGCTGCAGCAGCAGTGAAATCATTCCAAAACTGACTGCGACTAACCACAAGACTATTTGAATTTGTGTTCTTTCAGATGAAACTAATAGTACTTTGGGGAGATCACTGCAATTTCGTCATGTTCTTCACAAATGAACCAAAGATAGTTGAGTTCATAGTTTTAATCTTACCTTAAGGCACTCATGAACACATTCATTGAGCCGTAAATCCTATCAACTCCAAACGCTTGTAAACCAACCAAACATGGCATAAAGCATTCCAGTCGGATTCAGCTGAGAGTTGACTGCTGTCACGTAGGCATTCCATGGAAAAAGGTCTACATTGGAATGTATGTAATAGGGCATTTTGTTGCTAGAAAAGTGAATTCTGCCACACGTGTGAAATAGTGAAGGGTAATAGAAAACACTCTTCAATGTGCTAACCTCTCATCAGTATCTTGTACACATCATTATGGTCATTTCACTCACTTGTTTAAATTATGTCCAAAGGCCTTCCTTACGGTAGCATACTTCTAGAATATCCTGTCTACATCCTCTACGGGTTAGGGCCACTGAGACTACTTTTCTCGGCGTTTTCACTCCAACACTTTTCCTTTACCTGCGCCGCTGATTGTCGTATCGACTAATGCTTCGTTTCTCACCAAATTTAAAGTCGTTTTCTTTCCTTGTTATTCACATATGGATGAGCTCTCAGGAAACGACTTACAACACGTCCTAATCTCTGGCGTCGTTTGGCGAGCCCCTATATTCGGAAACCGTTGTATCTCGTCGTATGGAGGAATTGGAACTAACCCGCTTGCACTGTCCTCATCTACTTGAGATCGAATCGATTGACCGTCCACTTGCAGGTCCTTCATTTGTCGAAACAGCGTCTAATTTCCCGCATACATCTCTTCTGTTGCGGCATACCGGTGTTATGTAATGATCTTTCCATACGGGAGGAGACGAACGAGGTGCCTCATGGCTGGTGCTTATCAACAGTCACTCGTTTCCAATATAATTGCTTATCCACAGCCCTTCTCGTTGTCAAAATGGGTTTCAGGACATCATGTAATTACCACAGAGGTATTAATCTTATCTCTATCACACCTAAGATGCTCACGGGTCTCGTGATGCGAGGGTTCCTGAAACAGCGAGAACTATTTAAGATAGAGACAGGCAGGTTTCCGGCCTGGTTGTGGGTGTATCGACCGTATCTCCACCTTGTGACTGACACGGGAGCATCGGCACTCATTTTCTCGGCTAACTGTCATGGTATTTTTTGGACCTAAGTGATGCTTTTGACCCGTATTTATGGGCAACTATTTTTAACGTTCCCCACTTCATTTTGCGTCCGATTGGTCTGTCGGCTCCTTTTTCCTTTTCTAGTCTATGGTAGACGGTATTCTGGAAGGATCAGTCAAAGGTTCCGAGGTTCTTGGGATGGAGCTTCTGCCACCTAGTAAGCTGACTGATGTTGCGTACGCTAACGAGGTGTCCACGAGGATAGCAAACTCATGTATCATATTCGCTGATCTCTGTCACTTGTGGTTTTGCAAAGACATCCATTTGTCGATTGAATTCGTAGTTTACAATGCATATGTGCGTTCAGCCTTGCTTTGTGGGCCAGGCACCTTGTCCGTTTGTCCAGAAGATGCGTATAGATTCTCGATATTCAATGACCGTTGTCATCATCAGTTCTCCTGTATCAAGTGAGCCGAATATGTGATCAGCGCGACAGTCCATTGACGCTTATTTGGGAAATGTGCAAGTTTTCGTTTGATAAGGAAGATAGTGGAAATGCTCAGTCTCCGCTGATCGGCTGATGTACTCCGTATGCCGACGAAGCGTCTGCTGATGGTTGGAGAAAACCGCAAGGCAGCCAGTTGACGTGGTCACGTGCTATGAAGTCTTAAGCGTTGCGCCGAACAAATTTGATAGGTGCCGTGTGCCTGGTTGAAGAGTTCCCGACTATCTATACCTTTGGTGGAATATATTCCGTGAAGTGGGATTGTCACAGTCACTGGCTAGCCTGTGTCCAAAAATTTGTTCACTCGTGTTTGCTAAGAAGCCCAATGGTTTTTGCTTATTTATTTTCCCCCCGTTTTCCTCGCCATACATTTGTGCTTATTTGTTACTCTGTCACTAAGTGGACTTGCGTGACTTAAGTAATCCCGAACGATTTTATCCACTTGTACTGCTCAAAGTCGAGAATGCTTAATTGTCTGATGATGCTGGTTTTTCGCTAGGCTTTTTCAGAGATGACGCGGAATCAAAGTCGGCAACACTTCTTTTGTGAGATTGTGTTTGCTTCCACTTTCCTTCTACTGTTTCTCTGTTTTTGGTATGATACGTACGCCCATTAACTTGTATTTAGTCACCTTTCAGTTTGAAGTTGTTTATCATTATATGTGTAGGGAGCAAACTCAGTTTCTTCCTGGTCATCGGTCACATCGTCACGTTCCATCTTATGCAGGAACGCCACAGTTTCTGTAGAAAATCAAAACTGCTCATGTTAGATATCAGAGTGGTCTTCGATTCATTTGATGGAGTTGTGCACTGAGATCGCTTATCAAGGGAGAGTGTGGTCATTAAATGGGTCAATATCTTAAAAGCGTTTTCCTTCCGGACTTTTGATCTACTCATGACTATAACAGCTTTTCACCGACCTTCAACATCTCCAGTGGGATACCAACAGGTTGCAAAACCTCCCTACCTTTTTCAGATTGGCAGTGGACAAAATCCTGGAATGTGGTGTAACGGGATGCGAATGTGACGGTGTGAATGTGTTTCCAGGTACTTGTCTTAGAGTACACGGATGATACTACTCTGGTTGACAGGGAGTTTAGAACGTCCTAAACAGCTTAGAGGCCTCCGTTCTAATTTTTAGGTACCGTTGTAGAATCAGCAGTCTTTCGAACCTACTTTCTTTCCGAACGGAGGTTATTGGGAAGGTTGTGCACCTTTTGAGCTATATCAGTGGTAATGGAGTGCCTGGTGATACTACCAATCGCACAGTTGACCCTTGGATGTTGTTTAAGAACTTAAATCAATTGTGGGGAGGACATAATGCCAATCTTTCTGTAGAAGGCACAGTGTATTATGCGCGCACAGCCATACGTTGCAGCTGCAGACTCTGGCTCATTCGAATGAAGGTTTTCCACGGAGCGTCCGTTCTCAACCTTCAAGCACGTGTGACGTGTGGTGTGAACAGCATGCCAACAGTTACATAGTTCACTGACGCATCTTCGAGACCGATCGACTTACAGGCAGATGGTCTAATAACCTTGCATCGGGCCTTATTGGCTTGGATACTTCTTTCAAATGTCAGCTCACCACTTGGCGCCTTATTTTTTGTTTGTCAGTGGTAGGTTAGAGTGGAAGCGATGAATTAATAGCCAGCATACCACTTGGGTTCGGGGTATGGGGGCACTGACATTTTAGCTTCCGTTAGCAGGGCTTCCCAAGCCTCCTGGCTATGCTCTAAAATCCAATGAACACCTTTGACTTGGGAACGCTGTTTGATCTGATGAATAACAGAAATTAATGATGCTTGTGTTACGAATCTCTGCGTGCACCGCTTTTTAATCTCTACCGTTCTTTCTCTTTACATCTCTACTTTTTCGTCTTAGGTAACCCATGGATTTTCCTTCCCATTTAGTGTGATGTGTTTGCCACTTCATGTAGTATATTCGTGTCAACTGTACAACATGAACAGGATGCACTCTAGGGTCCCCGATCTCGGAATCACTTGCTGAAGTCTCATTGCGAAACTTCGAAAGAACAACTCTCCTGATATCTTGTTTAACTCTACGGTTGAAGTGCATTGTCATTAACCGTTCAGCAACCGAAGTTTTCCATTAGGATGTGAACAATTCTTTCTGATTTCCGTATTCCAAAGAAACCAAAACAAATTTTGCAATACTGATCTTAGATGTATTATTGTGTAAACAACCGAACCTCAGTAGCCACTGATACCGTATTGTCGTTCACCAGCAACCATCTACCTACACATTAATAAGTTGTACACAAACTTAATCTATCAGCACTCACCTCATGCAGCACGCCTAGACTACACAAGAAAAAAAAGAAGCCTTTATTGCCTATTCACATAAAATATTTAATCTCCGGTTACCGAAGTAATACTGTTTCGAACATTTCTAACATAATGTAGCGTATTGTGAGAAAGCCTGAAATTATGATTGTCCATATGCCAAAAAAAACAGTCTTCGAATATGTTGTATTACATCAAAGCGTATGACAAAGTCGGTGCATTACCCTCTATTCTTTTTTAAAGCCATTTAAACCTACTTAAGCGAAATTGGCAGATCGTTGAACTCATGTCCATCTAATACCTCGTGACGCTGAGACCGGTAGCATTGCACATTACAGCAAATTGTGTTAAATTTGGGAAACCAAAGGGAAACATGAATGACCAATCCTCCTTTTGTTTTTCTTTCATAGTGCATTCGAGAGTGGCGTCTATCTCAGCGTCCACTACGTGCCATTGTTCATTCATGTACGACAGCTACGAATGGTAGACAGACAGCCGTGTTAACCGATCGGCAGTCTTATCCTCTTCATTCATCTTCATTTTCTCACACGTCCATATATGGCGTGAAAGACCCTCCATATACTTACAAGAAATTCTGGGGGAAAAATACCATCATGTGATTGAGAATGAACCAGTGGACTAACACATCGCAAATACTGTATCTTGAAATTACGACTGCTTTGGAGTTGCGCGATAAGTTTACTCAGCGTTGGTATCTCAGCCTACCGATCCATCTACCATTAATTTCCTCTCTTAGGTTTCTAAATTTTTGAGTTTGGCGTCATACTGTATACACTACAGCGCTGTCCTCAGATAAAAGCGCTCTCACAATGTACGTTCTGTTTTGTGTAAGATAGCTCATTGAAAACGCTTTCCAGAACCATAAGTGGACACTGCCTTACTTCAAATGATCCAAATCCCCCAAGAAGAATCGGTAATGCAATATTGACAGACCGGACTCGGCATGCCTATCTATCTAATCCCAAGTGAATCACTAAAATATGTAAATCCGGTTATGAGTCATCCTTACAAATCGCTTCGACCAAGTAAACTATGATCTACGACCGACTAAGGAGCCTGGGTTTCCACTTAATCCGCAGTAGTTTTAGTCCCTGGACAATACCAAACCAGTGCTTACCAGATAATCGTTGACACCTGCAAGAAGTCTTCAAAGCTACGAACTAGTTGAGAGATATGCTGTGGGATATTATCTTTCTCTTGTTGCTCTTCCTAACGTGGTTGTGAGTTCAGGTAAAATGGTGGTTATGTTGTCCTACTAACCGGTTACTCCCTAATTGACACTTTTCTGGACCTTGGTCACTTGACAGGATTTCCGTCCGCGTGCAATCATGCTGTCTCCTAGCGGCAAGTGTTAAATGATCTAACGCTGATCAGTTTGTTGTTCGCTTTTCTCGTGTGTATGTGTGCGTGCGTGTGATTTGACGTTAATAATTCCCCCTGCTAATTAAAAAAGTAATAACAAAGCTCTTGTAATACGCCAGACAATGCGCAAAAGATGCCGGATACGGGTGAGCAGATATCATATGGTGCGCTTGATCGATAAGGAGAGTGGTTTAGTGAGTCAGTTATGCACAGATGAGTCCACAATTGACCACACAACTGACGCAGTGTAGCAGGATTTGGTCTACTGGCTTTTTCTACAAGGTGTTGGAAATTCCTAGCACCCCGCCTAGACTCTTAACATTGACTTATTTGTCATCTTGATTGCTTTGTGTCTGTATTCTGCACAATGACCACTTGTGTATTTGGCCAGGATATGTTTATGTAACTGAAGCTATGGGAATCTAACTTGAGAGGAAAAAAACCAACGGGCTTCAGGTAGTACTTAGGCTTGTTGGTTTTTTTGACCAGCACCATAATAACAACTCAATTTACAATAAGGAGAGTCAACTTTTCGCGTCAAGTGAACTGAAGCCTTAAGCATTTTACTCTATTTACAGGTCAAAAGATGAGATAAGCTCAACTTTTTCACTACATGTTGTGCGTTTACATCTCCCATTAATGTATCATTGTTGCGAACCGTCAATCATCATTGCGAACAGTGATTTGGTGGCTTACGTTAGCTTGCAGGCTTACCTTTGTTCCTGGTTTGTCCGTAATTTTATTGGCGCAGTTATTCAGCTGAAATCACTTGTTGCGCGACACAATATTACAGTAAGACAGAATGACGTTTTCGTTTTCGATAGCCCCGACAACTGATACAATCGAAGAACAATATGTTTTCGTGGCTTGCCTTACAAACATTAGAGAACGGTATCGGATTTTCAGTGAAAATAAGGATGGATTACTAAAACACCTTGAAGTGTTTTATTACTGTTTGCTGGGAGCTCAGTTTATCACGCGGTGCCAAACGAAAAGATCAGTCGGTGATTTCATTTGCCGTTAAAACCGTTGCGTAAAAGCCACTCACAAAAAAGAGTCTGGCTTGGTTTGTTTTGGCTACGAAAGCGTGTGATGTTGATACTGTTAACAGCATTTTCAAGCCGTACGGGACAGGATGTACTTTCTTATAGTACGCAGTGATAATTCGGGGAACCCTGTTCCATTTGACTGCCTTGGTACACGACAGGGAAGCATTCGGGATACACTTAGACCGGTCTGAGTTCTTACCTACCATCCCCGTACGAATTGATGGGACGATACTGATTGATAGCCTAATTTCTAACGCATATTACCACACCATTAGTGGTTATTCCGAAAACGGAAGAACATGTACGTATCATAGCGTACAATCTGCGTGCTGTGCCAGTCATACAAAGAAATACTCTGTGACTATTGTTGTCCACAGTGGTTCGAGAAAATGCGTTTCGCGCAACTTAGTCTTTTCATATTACATATATGAATTCTTCTCAGTTGGAAAGCCGCACAGTGATTTAATCGATTCACCACTTGTTTATTACGATGTGTGTGAATTGGCATTGACCTGGTAGCAAACGCTTTTATAGGGCCAATGCTGTAGTCACCTAAGTGAATAGCATAGAAATGTGGGTTGTGGGGATTTTAGCCTACGAATGTTAACACTTATTTTTTTGTAGTTTTAAACGCCAGTTTTATATTTATTTGGTTCATTTCTGACGTTTACATGTATGAACAGATGTATATAATTTCAGTTGGTTGACTGGGGCTCGACATCAGCGAACGCAACAGTACCGATAATCAATGAACTACTGAACAGTGATAATGTGATACATAAACCAATCATACAGGAAGCGAATCAGTTGCGTAACAAGACAGAATAGTCAATGCGCAAATAAATTGACTTGTTGACTGGTGTTACACTTCACACGGAGACTGGAATAAAAATGTAAGGAATAAAGCTTTCCAAAATAAGAAGTAAGGATTATGTACAAAGTAGGCCTATTCCTCTAGTTATGGCCATGCTAACTCTAGTTTTTTTTACGAGCTTTCCTTGCTTACACACATCTGGTTTTAGAGAGCGGGTGCTGATCGCTTCTGTCGTAGATAAAACTATCTTCCACATAAGTCCTTGGTTTGCATTTTCATCCAAAGTTACTTGTAACATAGGATTCACTCTTGCTGTTCAGAAACCTGGAATCATAAACCGAAACCATTGAAAATACATGTGTCCTGTCTTCGAAACGACGATTAAACAATCATTGTGCTGCTGTTTGAAGCGTGTTGTTAAGAGTGAACGAAGCATTTGAACATTGTTCAAAGCACTTGCCTGAATATATATATATATATATATATATATATATATATATAATTTTTATCGTGAATGAAGTGGAAAAGGTACTTAACCATCTTTTCTTCAAGTTGATCGTCATTCCACTTGATTACTGCATTCTGATGAGTTACGGGAGAAATCATTATGTTCCCAAAAGTGTTCAGGTATATTCTGCAAGCAGTTACTTCTAGCTGTGTCTAATGCGAGTGACGACGGTAGACTAACGCTTACTTGGTAACATCTTAAACTTTGCGAATTTAAGGTGTGCCGAACCACTGTATACTTTATACAGCGGTCGAGAGTGACGCATTCAAACGCATAAGTATGATTATTTATACCGATGTTCCCTACTAGACGTGTTCGTTAGTTTGCTGATTTTTGTTTATGTAAACACTTGTACCATTGTTGTCTCCATATGCTAGGAGTTAACGCAGGCTATTTGGTCAGGTCATTTGTCGAGTCCGTGTTTAGGTTGGTTTGTCGAAAGACCCAAACGAAGTAGATCATTCTGTATATGTTGATCGTAAGTGGAAGCTTTCAACAGTTGGTAAAATGTCAGTTTGAAAAATGTCATGTATGATCACTTGTCAACGACACCAGGTTGGAAAATACAGCTTTTTGTTGCAGATAATTCCACTGAAATTTAAGCATAATTTTGTGATCATTGCAGGTAACTGCTGTAGCAAGACACATGCTGCTTGTTCATTATTATGTATCTAGTCAATGGGTAACTGTATAAAATTCACCTGGAATACGCTTACACTTTACTAGCCAGCACATTTGATTTCGTGTATATGTAGTTATATGAGTTTATATATTTCTCAAAACATTGTGACATAGCTCATAAACGAGGCTACAAACACGACTTTAAAATTTATGCAGTAAAATTTGAAAACGGCCCAGTTGCCATGGCGACATCTTTAGTTTTTCTACTCCATTCGGCACACTTCTTTCCGTGGATTCGAGCTGCTTTAACGAGTTACATGTCATACATGTATATCTATTGATAATATCATCAGTAGTCCCGATGCCACAATCGGTTGACGTAGCTTTGCAATTTCTTCTTTTTTCGTTTTGTCACGTTGTTATCAATAAGTGCTTGTCCGGTCTCCAATATTCGTTTAAGTATCGTTAAATTGAACCACATCCACTATTCTCTTCTTTATTCTACTGCGTAACATCATATTAGTCAGTTATTAGGACAAGGTTATCCTGACCGTTAGTGTGCATGGGTTTTTCTCAGCTTTATTATGCAAATCTGGTCTTGTTTTGAGTCTGCACTGAACCGTGGGTGCACGGACACTGTTAACCATGTGGTCCTACCCCCTTAGTAAGTTTACTTCCACTAACTCGCATACGGTGGCCTCAACGGAACATGCGTCCGTTGATTCGTATTCATTTCTTAACATTTTTGTCCTTCTTTTCCGACCTTTTTCTCAGATATTCAACTTCCCACATCCACTCAGGTATGCCATCCGGAATCAGTCTGTGATGTTTGCTGTCTGTCTTATCCCTTCGGTAAGTTTCGACGCCTTTTCACTCAACATTCGAGTCATTATCCACATATGTATTGTCCACTTACGTTGGTTAATTAAAGGTTTGATGCACCAACCACCAATCGTTGAACGATTAATTGCAAAACGCACCAACACATTCGTTATTACATCAGCCACAGTCTGTCCTTATAATCTCATTCAAAGTCGGTAGCAGTAAGACCGGTGTGTAAAATTCAAGCTATGTGTTAAAATCACGACTTGCTGGTTTCAAGGATTTACTCACATCACGTGGTAACAAATGTCAACACGGTGCTGGCTAATTCGTAATCAACGTAGTAGTCTTCAATCATTATTTTTCGAACGGCAGGTTCGTAAGCGTATGCTGTTTTAATGGGAAATTTCCTTAGGCTGATGAAAGTCCATAATTTCTGAACACCATGCAAACAATCGGGTTTTTTTCTCGGTAACTTTTAACTCCAAATACAAGCTTCGTTTAGCTAAATATACCAGTTACACATCTGTTTTAATCTGCTTCAAGTGCCACCAAATTTGTGGATCATCCGGTCTAACGAAGCCAGTGCGTCTGGAATAAAGTGTTACAAATATTATGTAGTAACCGTTTGTCTAAAAGACGTCTTGATATCAAGTTTGCAACTGCAGGTTAGCCTGTTCTATGATTTTTGACCCGTTCCCAAATATGCCTTTCTTAGATCAGTTCATTATCGCTGTTCACGCACGACCCGATCTGTCACGTGATTGTACACAACTTATTTGTGTTTGTTTGGTTTTTTTGGTTTCATGTTCATCTCTTACTAATACACATTGATTATAACAGTAATGTATCAAAGTCCAACTCTGCATAGTTTTGTGGTCGATAGTGCACTGGTCGATTGTGTTGTTTTGTTTCGAAACTCACTTTTTCATTAGTGTTACACTTGTGAATGACGTGTTAGATAACAGATGGTGATATATGTTTTCCGCCCGTTTTCCCCTGGGTTTACCCCCTTTAAACCCCCGTTACTGTGAACAACCTATTCGCATCAAAATAGCTCCTTCCTCAAATGACAAGCAGTGACCTGTTTCTCCTTTAACTATTTCCGATATGTTCGTCCTCACTCACAGTTGACTGAGCTCGTGGTAATTCTCGTTGTCTGTGTTTCAGTGTTTCCATCAACCTTGTGAAAAGATCATGACGATCGATATTAATAACGGGTCTTCCCCATTACAACAGTAATAAATCGCTGAGTTTCTTGTTTCATTTTCAACATACTAGTTGCTCCATTGATTCATGTCTGTAAGTAGCGTTTACTCAGTACATATACACGGATCACGTGGTCAGGGCATTGAGAGTTGAGTCGCTTGATCACCTGTTTGTGTGTGTGTGTGTGTGTGTGCTATGCATTGGCCACACATTTCGCATGAACCTCATGCAACTCAGAAGGCATGAAGAAGTTGCTGGCTGGCCGACTCATGAAATGAATGATGAAAACCCGTACGGCCTGTAAACCACTAGTGTTTTTATCTCGTTTGTGCTTCTAAAACTATGCAACCCAATTCATTAAATGTTGGTTCTCGTTTGTGATGTCAGATTTCATGACCGTGCATCATTAATCCAGCAAATGTACCAAACAATCGGGAATACCGAGATCGAAATCGCATCGGTCTGTCTCCTCCCTTATGCTATGTTTTTGCTCCGTAGACATTTGTCTCGATGTTCTAAACTTGTTATATATCGATTTGTGAAATAGGTTTACTTCGAAAGATTGTTGTACACAGTTTTGTTGGAGGAGATTATTTTAAAGTCCAACAAATATTCAGTTGGTGGTGACTAGTAGTAATACGCGCTCTCGCGAAACGCTCATCTGTGTGCACAATCGCTACCAGTCTCAACTAAAATCCAAATCATCCAACGCAAATGGCCACTTAAGTTTAAACCTGTCCATGGAATACCTGGAAGGTCAGCGTTTTCATCTGATTTTTTGACCTCATCTTCGGTCTATATATCCTCACAACCATACGAGGAACTCTTGAACCCGTAAAGGAAGAAAGCGGTTTGTATCTTACCCCCCCTGTCTTGTCCTCACTATGGCTCTTTATAATTTATGGTAATGGTGGGATAATGCACGCGTATAATAAGTTGATGTTGCTCAGTCGATTTGTTAACCGGGAAGCAAAATCCGAAAACTCAAATTGCAAATACAGCATTGTGGGCCTATAAGTGAGCAAACTATTCTAAATGTGTCGGCATGATGAGGCTATTGGCCGTCATCCAAATGCTCTTGTATGGCATATATTACTGAATTTCTGCTTTTGTCTTAATGAATTGATCCGTATTTAACCCTATTGCCAACTCGTTTTGCCACACATTTTGTGGAGTGTGTTGCAGGCTTAACGAGTTACTAGCTCGGCTTTAGGTCAACGGTTGAAATAATCTTCGTTCACCCTGTATATCTGGGTCAGTTAATTTTTATCGTACGTTTCAACTCTCTTGACGAACGCAGGCTATTATCCTAATTTGAAAGTGACAAGCAATTGATTTTGATCGCGTTTGATGGCATCAACAGGAGTATATACGTTCAAGCAGTTTAAACCATTATCGGGAACAATAGAGGACGTTAAGTGAAACGCTGCTTGTTCATATCATCCATTACGAACTTCCATGCAAATACGAATTAACCCACTCAAATAGCAAGTCATCACTGCTGGTGACGTTTGGCTTATGCATACAATGAACGAGAGAATTGACACTGGGTTTTTTACGATTTTTGACCATAATGACTGCAGGGTTTGTGAGAACCTTTTTGAAAACAGAACCCGACCACTTGTACGAATAGCACTCCATTGATCTGTTAAGATTTGCCCAAAGTAATTGTTGGTCACTGTTACCTCCTATGGCTCAAGGGGAATTTTCGCGTGATTACGCACATTCTGTTCCATCACGGTGTTGACTATTTTTTTGTCTTTTCGTTTCATCTGCCCCCTATAGACCAAATGCACAGCCTTGCTTGCAAACACTACTTCTGTCGTTCGTGTTGGAGACGTTATTTGGAATGGAAAATCATGGAAGAGAGTCAAATCGATCGGATCTGTTGCCCATCGTTCGGATGCAATGTTCTAATCGAGGATGAGGTGGTGTTCGAAATGATCACTGACCCGAGTGTTCGGAGACGTTTCCAAAAGCTGATCACTAACAGCTTTGTGTTACACAACCGCTCTTTAACTTGGTGTCCTGGCGTGGATTGTGGCTATGCGGCCCGTTGTTTCGGACCGAAAGAGGCACGTCAGATTAATTGCACCAATTGTTCCGAGTCATTCTGTTTCGCTTGCGGTCAGCCCTGGCATGATCCTGTACGATGCGAGCAGCTCAAAGTTTGGCTCAAACGTATCGTTGACGATTCGGGCACCTCCAACTGGATTGTCGCAAACACGAAGGAGTGCCCAAAATGTCACGTGACTATTGAAAAGAATGGTGGTTGTAATCATATGATCTGTCGGAATGTGGATTGTAAATACGAGTTCTGTTGGCTGTGTCTGGACTTGTGGGAACCACACGGTGCACGATGGTACAATTGTAATCGATATGAAGAAGTCAGCGCCAAACAAGCACGCGACGCTCAGGCCAACGCACGTGTTAGTTTGGAACGATATCTATTCTATTTCAATCGATATGTGAATCATTTACAATCGCTTCGGTTTGAGGCACGTCTGTACGAATCCGTTCAAAACAAAATGGAGGTCATGCAGTCGAACGGGACCTCGTGGATTGATGTGAAATTCTTCCGCAAAGTAGTGGATGTACTGTGCAGCTGCCGTCGCACACTGATGTATACTTATGCGTTTGCGTTTTTCCTAAAAAAGAACAATCACTCGATTATTTTCGAGAGTAATCAGAGCGATCTGGAATTGGCTACGGAACACTTATCTGGTCTGTTAGACCGAGATATGTCGACCACCAGTCTAAACGAATTGAAACAAAAGTTGCAAGACAAGGCGCGATATTGTGAAAGTCGACGACAAGTTCTGTTGGAACATGTGCATGAAGGATATGAGAAGGACTTTTGGGAGCCATTGGATCTCTGAACACGCCAATTCTTCACTTGCATTAACCATCCTACGTGTGCACTGGATGAGGCAAGTTTGGTTTTGCCACACGTGGACCGATTACCTTCGGTTGCATCAGTTTTGACCGTCCGTATTTCGGTTTTCGCCATTTGATTCGCAACCCTGGTCGCTGCCCATGACCCACGGGGCTGTATGAAAACTTCCTTTCCATTAGGGTCCCATTACGCTTATAGATAAAGTATGACTTCGTTTTCTTTTGTGACACGAATGTTCTAAATCTGACTTCATTTGCTGTCTCATTTACTTTGTACAGTGTTTTTTGCGTACCTGATCAACGATTTGGTTGGTAGACACATGAAGTCTTTTTCAAATTATGTGATTGTCTGCACATTTACACACATCAACGACATCCCTTCGACATTTGAGGTGGGATCGACGAACATGAGCACGGGTTGAGCATGCAGGCATGCCCGCGTAAGCTTCACAGGCCAGTGTCTACCCAACTGCTTTTGCAATTGCTAGTTATTGCAAATTCCATTTGTTATATGTGTAACAAAAATACATTCAGTGCATTCCACCCGTTCTCGCATTCGACGCATTTGTGACTAATGAGCTGTAGTGCAGAACACTTGAGTTCCTAAGTAATCACATCTTCATGAATCAGAGTGAAATCCCATCTGGTCACGTTGTTCATCGTTGTGTGCTTGCCTATACGAACCAACTTGACTTTTCAATAGTTACCGTCTCACTGCTCTTCGGAGAAAGACGCTGCAATATTCGTTTTTCGGCGTGATGGTGTCGCCGTCCGTTTGGATTGGAACATTAGTAGATAAAATTAAGTTATTGTTTGGTTTTGCGTTAGGGTACAACAAACCTGTTGCCCCACGTGGTGATCTGTCGACGTTGTTGGATACCCGTGGCATCGGAAGGTTCAACAGTATGTTCACTCCTGATCTACGGAAAGATCGGTTAAAAAGAGTTGTCGATTGATTGACCAGCAGCATTTTTCTATGACATTGACGTTTTTGTTACAGAACTCAATAATATTGTTATGCCTTATTGTCTGTATCCAGTGTAATCCATGGAGTTCTGCACGCATTTAAGTAAGTCTATCTCCAAGACACAGGTTGATGAGGGTTCTCTGTAAGAGCAAGCGTTCGTACAACAAGTGAATGTGTTCGTAATGTGATGAGGTAAAATAACTATCACGTACTGTTTTTTTTCTTGCACGTTTGGACGACGTATGTAGTACTGTGGTGGTAACCAAATGACTTTAAAGGATGTTGGAAATATAGGCAGAGATAGTCGGCCTCTGGGTCGTCTTCATTGTTGACTAATCTTGCTGTGAACACAGTCTATCTCAGGTTACCCCCACTCTGACTGCATTCACATTGGTATAATTTGATAGTGGTACAAATTTCAGTGTACATTTCTTAGTCGGCGTTCAGCGCATATACCTTCGTCTCGTTTGAACTGTCGAGCCAGAGTAAGTCTGAACGTGAGCGGAAGACGCAGTCCACGGGCTGCACACCAAGCTCTTATCCAAGAGACTGCCAGTACTATGAACATGGGTTGAAATGCGGCGATTATTATTTTTGGTGTCTTCTTGTTCAATACTCGTGACCATGGCCAGTACAAACTGGCGATCGTGAATTGGACTGTTCATCCAGACCACATAGTTGTTATTAGGTCGTAGACAAGTGTTCTAGTAAGCAATCGCTGCAACTCGTACGACAAAGGTTGTTGATTTCAACCTTGTTAAAACTAGCTGTACCTGCCGAGTTCGAACATGGTCGGTAGCGTGGTATTGCATGTTTGAGAACGAGTACCGTGAAATATCGTGCCAGCATCCTTGTGTGGCCGTCCGGCTGTAGTTTTTACACATTGCACTCTGACAGTCTTCTTCTATTCACATTATGATCAGGTTACACGCCAACCATGTTAGTTTCCTCGGCGTAAACGCTGTTCATCAGGTCAGTGATTTATTGGATTCGAGCTGCGACTCCTGAAGGGAAGGTCGCCTCTTCGAATCTCGTTCCCTCTGTACCTCTTGCAAATGAAGTTGCCATTGTTTGTGAGTTTACATCATGCCGACATTTGAACGTCAACAAATGTCACGTGACTGTGGTGGTGCGCTCAAATTTGGTTCCATTTTAACATAAAACGTTCTTGGCTATCAGGGATGCGATTCCCTTAATTGTTGCATGAAAATCGGCCCTACCACCAATCATCAGTTATTTTAAGTCATGTGTAGCCGTATTGACTAACGATTGTTTGATTGTGAAATAATGTGCGCATATGAAGCATGCATTCCAGTGCGGTTCTGTCGTTTTCCTATTCTTTGCGATTTGGGGAGTAGCAACGCATTTCGGCCTTATGCTTGGGCATATTTTGGGTTTTGCTGCGACCAAAATTGAAAGTAACCCAACCCATTGCTCAAATTATGCGGTTCCCTGATCTGACTTGTTTGACAGGCAGTTCCAGAACTGACACTGATTCCATGCTTTCCGTCGGTTTTTTGTTTTACTGGTATCAGACGCATAATGCGGTTTAAGTTTTATTGACTGTTTGCAAAGTGTGTTACGGTGTTAACGACGGACACTGATTTCATTGGACAGCACCTGTTTCGATACCACTGGTGAATCTGAAGCCTACTAATTTGTCTATGACGATCTTCCGCGCCTAAGTTCACGCTTGTCGTCGCTGTTCTGATTGATGTTTTTTTTCGATCGGGGTATTTGACGTACCATAGCTGATAATCTGCTTGCTGATTGTCTTAATGGTCAGCGGTGGAAACCAAAAATATGGTTTTTGTTAAGCGAGGTGAATTTAGCATAAAATCTGGTTCATCTGTGGGGCTGTTAGCATCTGTTATCTCACTGGGGCTGGAATTCTCCTATGGAAACAACGACCGTACTAACTGAAATGAAAATACTCCGCACAAACTTACTGTTCTCATTCCAGTAGGTGTAATCGGATTCCGTGCGTCACTTTGCTCACACATGATAAACTGGTTTGTTAACGTTTTATGCGTGCTATTTTCAATTTCTCTTAGTACAATCCTGGTCACTGTCTCTAGTTATTTTGAGTTCATCTCCCCAGCCATGGAATTCCTTGCAGTTTTCCTTAGTAATCGGCACCCTAGTTCAGCACTCTGTCAATCAGTGCTGTGGATACAGTATGGTGTTAGCTGATGGTAATGTAGATTACGCGCGATTGTTATGTACCTTCAAGTGTGTTTGTAGCTAACTGTCACGCCGAAATGCACATGGCATCACGTGATTAGCAAGTTCTTTTGGGATTGGTTACAGACCGTGACGATGTCCTCGTGAATCATGAAATTTGGAGGTTGAAATTCTGCTTCAAGGGTCTCCAGATTTAAAAGTATTGACCACAACCTGACCAACTTTCCAATGAATTGACCAGGTTTAGTCTAAAAATAACGAAACAGCGTGTATGAAGTTGAGGAATCCGGTTTATCGGAATATTGTCATCTGTTCACCCATTCAATGATTTTCTACTCTGGCTATTTATCTTAACACGTTCATGCTACAGTCTATGCAAGCTATCATACGTTTGTGTAACTGATGTTACATAGAGGTCGTCTGGATAGTTTGCTTCTTTGTTGTGAGGAAGTATCACAACTGAACCCTTACCTAAATGAATGCACCAACCACTTGACTTCCTCCATTATCGACTAAGAGCGTTGCAAACAGCTCATTGTTGCTTGTTCGAACTGGCCACTACTACAAACGCTGAACTGAAGTACAATATTCTCTTCCCTTGATGTTTAGTACATGACTGGTTTCATTTGTGACTCATCAGGTAGGGTAGCAGGGCTATTTCCAAACATCGGAAACCCCCTATCCGCCACGAGAGTCATTTGTAGTGAAGACAATTTAGTTATTTATTCCGGGCTTATGAACCCCATACCCTCCCGCTAGACCTATTTTTACATTCCCATTGTTGAGCAGCGTCTCGTACATAAGTTACCTCTGCACTGCCACTATCTGCGATACTACACTACAGTAAGTCACAAACGAACATGCATAATTGTACCACCTTATTGTCTGTGCTGCACACGATGATTTCATTTTGTGTGCACTACTGCACCCTGTGATCTGTTAGAATGGAAGTAAAAAGGTCGAGATGAAGCAGGTCGGGGAAGCGAGCAACTGGAAGAGTGGGAAGTTCAAAAGGAAATGAAATGAAAACGGAAACTGAAACAGGTCCTGTCGGACGTGTTACGAACAAGCACAGGACTAGCGTTTATAGTAAAAGATTGAAGATAGTTTCAGTCTCCCAGAACGTCTCCAAATGACTGCTTGGTGTCCTGAATGTGCATCGATTCTACACTAGAGTTCATCAAGTGATGGAGCCCTAGCATCAAAAACAGACTGTTCTGGACTGGACATATTTGTACGTCGAGTGTAGTTTGCAAGTCAAGTTTTTCGTTTGACTGTGCGACTTGAGTGAGCTGCCCTTGAGGTAGTGATTTGTGCTGACCGTAAACACTCCATAATAGGTATTGAAGATTGTGAACATTCGCATAAGCAGAGAGTAATGGACTTCTGATACTTTAAAAGAGACCCAATTGCTTACTTACAAGTTTTGTGGTAGATTTCATAATTTAGAAGAAAACCAATTGCGTGAACTGTTGAGAAAGCCTGTTTGGGCAGTCGTTCCGACGAGTCATTTGGTGGATTCCATATGACAGTTTATTGGACAAATATGTGAGCCCAAATGTGGAATTTCTAAGAACTCGGTATGGCCCCGTAGCTCAGTCGATAGAACGCTTGTCGTTTATGGGCATGCTGTTTTTGTTACTGGTTCGAATTCAGCTGGAGCCCAGATTTTCCGCATTTAGTTCTCCTCTAATTTATCGGACTTGCCACACTACTTATAAGTGACTTCAGATATCTCGATAAAACAGCAGCTTGACCTGGTTGAAACAGTCTGCCCAGGTTGGGTGACGAATTAAGTGTACCACTGCGCTTTGTCATCCTCCCTTGAACCCTCTCTGTAAATTTGTTGATCCATGAACTGAGGAAATTCGTCCCCATCGTTTGCATTCCCTACTTTTTCCCACTAACCTGACACTTGTCCCCACTACCTCACCCACCCCGTTTGGTTTTATTGAACTAATGTGTCATTAAATGTCCGCGGCGCGAGTGGCCATTCGTGTCCTGGTCCGCTGGCGTGACGATTCACCTTTGACCTTGTTGGTCCTGTTGAGAAGCTATTGATTTTGCTGGACGAAACTATCGTCGCGAACGATTGAGGTTTGCCTTTTGCAATTATTGACGCGTTTGTTTAATAGTACCGTAGAAATGGTTGGATCCAATCTTGTTCTCATTTTGGAGATCCGTTTTTGGGCTACGCGTGGACTATAAGCTCGAATGTGCATGCCTAGTGAGTTGAATATCGTCAACAAGCTTTCGAGCTGAAACTTCCTAAATATTGCAGTAACCAGCATACGCTCAGATTAGTTTGCTCGTTAAAACGGTTCAGAGCATGAAGCAGCAGATATAGATTATTGCTGTTATGGTTATACCTTTGGTAAACTATCAGTTATTTGTCAAGCAAATACTTACTTTGAGGGGAAATTGTTGTACTTATGCTTCGGGGTTTAAATGGAATGCTATCAATTGAAGCGCACTTAGAGCTGAACGAAATTGAAACAACCCGAATTACGGCCGCAGAAAGTAACGTGCCTGGTTTTACTTGTAAGCGAATCGAAACAACGGATGCAAACTGCAAAAAACGGTATCGTAATGTTATTCGTCCTGAACATAGCCCACCTACCGGTCACAGGGTTCGGTCTAGTTGGAATACCCTACACCTGTACATCAACCCGTTACGGTTGATCCGCTGTGTCACTGATCCTAATTTTTCATCGGTTATTCTCCCTGCGGGATTTGGTTGCCAAAAAGGTTCACAAACCATCTTCAACTTCTGCTGTCAGACATTCACCTGGCCAGCTTACTCGACAGATCTGGTACTTGTAGGGAAGCGAACGTTGGTCTCTCCGCATTGTAACATCTTTCGTCAACTCTGAATTTAATTTGACTGTCGTTATTCATGAGGAGCTGCATCGGTATGGCTAATCATCACCCTTATCTATGTGTCTCGGTAATGTGTGATGACCCCACGGCTGTTCGCAAACAAACTCCAAGGTAGGTCGCATCACAGGTGGAGTGTCTAGCGTGCCGTATTGTGACACTGCACAAAGAGGTCTACGATGATAGCAGGCAGCCTCCTCGGGTTATCAGGATTGGTGGCACTTCTCAGCTTCCGGACGATGTTTCCTTCGTTCCATGACCCAGTGTTGTTTTCTGATGTCTAGATTTAATATCGTTTATCCGTGCTTTCGTTTTGATCGCGCAATATTACTTTTGAGTTTTAGCGATTAAAACAGTAGGTATTACTTCTCTGCCAAAACGTGTCCGCGTGACTCCAACAATAAACATCAGGTTGCTGACTGGAGGCGCTTCAGGTCAGTTCAATTTGGAATATTAAAGTCTGTTGTGGTATGTAGCTCTTAGGTCACGGATTTCATTTTTCTAGCTCGGGTTGACTTTGTGTAGAAAAGCGTTGCATTTATCAACCATATTCAGGATGCCAGCAGCGGTCCCGGGCCATTAAGGCACCTGTTAAGTGGATGGGTTTGTTTTCTTTATTCCTTTATGGTCTTCGTGGAACTGGCTGGAAGCCATCTTCCGGAGAAGACGACAGCAAGTCTCTCATCGGGTTTGATCAGAAGCAGACGTTTTCTCTCCTACTTAGTGCTGCATCTTTTATTGATGGCGTTTGTATTATTCCGTCACGCCGAAGGATATACACGTGTAGGTCTTTTCAATACACAAGACTGGGACGCAAAAATTGTCACAGGCCTCAGAGCCAGAGGCGAAAATGACACGTGCAGCAGGTGATCCCCTATGCCATGGACGACATCACACACACAGATGTTGCATTCTTAGGACTTCGTGTCCAGCTATCCATCGCTTGATACAGAAACTCTGGCAGACTAAATGAACCACCAACGAATTTGATGAAATTTGAGGCAAGCTGGCCGTAAGCGATTAAACAAGTGTGAAGGTGACAGCTGTACTTGCTCAGGTTCCCATTGGTAATTAAGTTACATCGGGGTCACTCGAAATGTTAGGCAGAACTGAAGTCACTCTAATCAGTTAGTTACATTGAACAATTCTGCGTGTAATCGACAGAACGTAAATGTCTCTGTAATCTGTCAGTTAACAAATTTCCTTTCACCACCAATGTTGTTGTAATTTTGTGGAATATGGCGGTATATTATATTCTGGAATTTTGTAGCTGCGGCATCATTTTGTTTTAATCCTTTGAAGAAGGAGGCTAAGAATGTGCGGTAGTTCAGTGGCATGGGGATTGATGAAAAAGATAACCAAAAGTTTCACACCATGTCATTTCGGAAAATTGATGGTGGAATATAATAGAAAAACAACTCATACATGTGGAAGCATACGGTTTAACTAAAATTTGAATGTGATGAAGCAGGAGAACGTTATTATATTCCCGTCGAATGAAACCTTGTTAAAACGTGGGGACTAAGCTATTCATAAGGTAATTGGGTGTTTTTTCAAGATTCGGTTCGAAGGTCGTTCAAAATGCACAACGGTGATTTTGGCGCAAACCCTCGATTTTTAAATAATTTTGGAAATTTTACAATTGAATTTTTAGTCAAAGTACCTACAGTATATCAAAGGTGAATAAACAGCCTCAATGGTAAAGTTGAAATACACCGATCAAGTCCAAAAAGTATTGGTTCGGTGGCGTTAATTGGATTTTATAAGCCTGATAAGTGTGCTCGTTGCAATTTTCAAGACAAAATTGGT
Source organism: Paragonimus heterotremus (assembly GCA_013368495.1). NCBI lineage: Eukaryota > Metazoa > Platyhelminthes > Trematoda > Plagiorchiida > Troglotrematidae > Paragonimus > Paragonimus heterotremus. Next base: position 36,819 of record LUCH01003877.1, read on the forward strand.
CATCTGATGATTCGAGAGCGCCTAACGTTGCGGCGTTTTGAAGATATGGGCCAAAGTTTGCATTGAACTTCAACAAGAATACCGACGTATTTGATAGTGGAACATGTATGGTAATGTTTCCAGCTTCTCTATCTATACGATATTTATACTATTTCCCCTGGTTTGTAAGATTTCATGTAGATAATGTTAGACGAAACGTTGCTCATAGAAATGGTTGAAAAGGACGCTATGATCTGATGGTTTCCGTCACCGGTGTATATGGATCGGCGTAGGCAGAGGGCGTCATGTCCCACAGTATCACTGAGAATCTTCAGGAGTAAATTTTAATCACTCTACTACGTCGTTTCAACTAGACTGAGGTCGCGTTTCGTTCATACGAAACAGTATGCGGGAATAGATGAAATAAATCTGCCTGCCGATCACCGGTAAGTATACCTCTCAACCAATCACAACTTGATGTTTAGAATTCCAAGTATCTATCGTGGTGCAGAAGAATGTCACAATCAATGTGATAATCAACGGAATCGAAAAGGATGAGCATGTACCTCAAACACCTCAAATACACGTTTCCCACACTTATCACATGCGTTTGTTCTCCAAGTTGTTCACGGAAATCTTTTGGAAAAAACAGCTAAAAGTGTAAATGCATACTGCATTCTCGGACATTGCTCACAGCCTAAGTGAATCAGGTTGAAGCACCTAATACTGTGAACGTACAATAGATACCCGTACGTTCTTCATAGCTTAGGTGAATCAAGTTGAAGCATCTGCAACCGGGGATGCCTACTGGATACGCGGACGTAGTTCGTAGCTTAAGCCAATTAGGTGAAGCTTCTACTAGTGTGAACGCGTAGTACATTCTCAGACGTTGTTCTTAGCTTAAGTGAATTAAGCTGAAGCGTCTACTACTGGGAATGCATATTGCATCCTCAGACGTCGTTCATGGTTTAAATGAATTAAGTTGAAGCATCTACAACTGTGGATGCCTACTGGATACGCGAACGTAGTTCACAGCTTAAATCAAGCAGGTGAAGCTTCTACTAGTTTGAACGCGCAGTACATTCTCAGACGTTGTTCGTAGCTTTCCGTGCTGGATGTTGAGGATCTTTTATTTAAGCCAAGTTCATATAGTGCAATGGGTCCTGACAATATCCATCCATGAATTTTCAAATAGGCAGCCGCTAGTCTGGCGGAACCGTTTTATAAGCTGTTTAAACAGACACTGCTGACTGGCATTCTCCCAAACGCATGGAAAGGGACGATCTGAAGAAAGATCTGGGCATCCGGTTGTCGTCTAACCTATCCTTTGCGCATCAACACGAGATGGCGCGGAAAAAAGGTTTTGCCTTTCTTAAGATGAAATAACGCGCTTTCCCCCGTATAGACAAGAAAGCGTTCCAAACGCTGTACGGGGTTTATATGAGACCGCTCCTGGAGTATGCAAATCAGGTCGTCCATACCGGTCTCAAGAAAGACATACCAGCTGTTGAGCGTGTCCAGCGCGTGGCTACCAAACTAGTCACGGACCTTAGTAGGGTCGCGTACGAGTCTCGACTTGAAATTCTTGAACTGCACCCAATTGAATTTCGACGGCTTCGCGGTGATCTAATTTTTACACACTTTCTCTTTAGAATAGGCCTCGTTGATCAGTTCATGAAGCTTTTCAAGCTTCCTCCTCGGACCTTTCTCAGGCAGCAGTTCTTTTCTTACAAGGTTGTTAACTTCTGGAACAGTCTTCTTGCTGAGGTCGTCAGTAACGCTTCTAGCGATCGCTTTAAGGCATTACTTGATTCTGATTTTCCAAAAGGCCATTTATGCGAATGACCTTAGTTTGTTTTTTCGATATTCACTGTAATTCTCAACAGCGGAGCTATACCCTGTTTTCAATGAATGCCTTTCCGACCAACAGACACCCGCTTGACACTGTACAAGAAAATCCGACTAGATCCGGGACCCCTGGGCCTCTGCCTTGAACCCGTGTATCAATCGTTGAAAAGGACAACATGAAACCTTACCTTATCGTACTTCAAGGCAGTTTTCGACCTACGGCTTGTTCCACGCACGTAAATAACGCCCGCTTCATCCATATACCACTGAAGACACTCCTGGAACTGTGAGAATGTTCGAAATTCACGATTCTCAAACATCGCCTTGAAAATCGCAATATAATCCATTTCCTACAACTTAGAGTATAAGCAAAACAATAAAATAATTAATGAAAGGAAATAATAATATAATAAACTGGACTACTTCAGCATTCTTGTATTGACATCGTCACGTGATCCACCACAGTAGCAGCAGCCATACCGAATTTCGAAAAAGATGTGCGATAACGCCGTTTTCAATTAATGGCCAATTTAAACAAACATATATCAACCCATGACGCAGAATTCGTCGATTTCAATTTCCGCAGCAGATACCACGCTAACAAAGCCGGGGTTAGCTTGAAAATATTTTTTCAAACGGCGAAAGTTACGGAAATCACGTTCTGCAACTAGCATGCGTGTTCAGCAATCACTTCATTTTGAAGAATCTAGTCAAAGGGATTTCAAGGCTGACCTATTGAAAATGCTTTATTTACCCACCAGTTTCACCGATAAACAGTCAGCTGTTATGTTCCAGTGTTTGGCCCCACTAATTCTCTCTACAGCTCATTCAACCTCTGTAGTTTCAACAGCCTCTGCAGCTAGGCGGCTCCGTACGATCCAAAACTCATCCAATTACCTTAACATATCGTAGATCAATTTCGTGAATTGTGTATAGCGATTGTGAAATTCTTGATTACAACCTAATACTCCAATTGATTTCCTGTTAGTCCTTTGATGCTCACTGACTTTAGTTCTAACTTCTTTTGTCGTATGCTCAATATTGACTTGTGAATTAACCTTGCATTTTATTCTATTTACACAAATAATAGTTCCCTTACCTAGCCAGAGATCTTCAAATGGCGCCATGGTACTACGCAGTGTCATCCTTTTACCATAAATAGTCCTTGTAGCTACTTCAGCCGAAACCTTACGAATAGCTTCAGTGTTTTGCATTTTCCTAGCGGTTTTTATACCGGATCAAGCACCCTCCCTAATGGTCCTTTGAAAACTCCCAGTAAACACGTGGCCGACTAGGTCAAGTTGGCCAACAGTGGGCCAGGTGTTGGCCTGTCTTTTCTGCCCACTGACCAACCAAAGATGATAAACTTCGGTGAATGGTACGTTATCATAGGACTACTTTTGTGGTTGAATAACGATTACCAATAATCTAAGAATGGCAGTTCTCACTACGATAGATAGATATTTGACTGCGTAGTAGGTGGTTGCCAACTGAGGGCAAATTTTTTTCATCCAGGCCAGTTCGATAGCTCTGGGTCATTTGGTCGTCACGTGCGTCTGCTTTGGTCGGTTTTCACACTGTTGATTTTTTGTGACGTTTAACGGATAATCTTAGATAACACTATGTCATGTCACTCTGAATGTTTGTGATACAACATATTTCTATTGTTAGGTGACGACATATTGCAACTTGACCTGAAGACTAATTTTCACCCAGGTGTTTGATTTTTTGATCTTCATACCCCCCAAAGTCATCTGGTTAATAAAGTTTTGATGCACCATGAGTTTCCGGCGAAGGCTGTATAGTCGATTCGCTATATATCGTCGAATACGGCGGGAATGTCTACGACTTGCCATCAGTTTTACCGGTGTTCCCTCCATTACTATCTCTGTCACCTTGGAGAAGGGACATATTCCATCAGGTAAACCTGGTAGTCCTTCATCTTGTTACGTTTATTTTAAATTGAAGATGAAGAAAATAACCAGGTAGTGAGGGACATGTGTCTAGCCTTATTTGTTGAAGAGATACACAATCCGCGAGGTTCATGTGTTTGTTAATCAAGGAGGAAACGTGGTGTTGACGCCTTGTATTCTCATGAGTGTCAGCAATCAACTTCAACCCTCAGTTCATTGCTAGGTTCAGGCAGTGGTGATGATGTTCTTGGTTATTCTTCTTCTTTCGTTGTTCCGCATCTTTGCAGTCGTTCACCGGGGACTCACAGTTGATGAGTACACACGAAAGATATGTAACTGTGTGTTTCCCAAATCATTGGTGGTGAAGGGAAACGGGTTGCGGACGAGAGGAAAGTGTCGCCTAATGGATAATAACATCTCCCAAGCAATTATAAGTAATAAGTTTTCGTTTTAAGACTTTAAAAG
>LUCH01003878.1:0-34055 GCA_013368495.1 Paragonimus heterotremus
ACCTGTTCAGTAACTCATCTTGACCACTACACCACTCTCACTTTATTATTCAACCCTCCAGAAACCTTCTGAAGAATCGCGATGGACTCGCTTTACACCTGCCTTACTGACGCATCGGGGGTTAAACTCAGTTCACTACTTTTTGTGAACTGCTAGAGCGCCTACTTCTGTTGTAACATTTTTGAACCTACAAATTACCGGAAAATATCCAGTTCCACCATTAGTTTTGAACGGCATCAGAAATCATAGTCACGCTCTGATAACAGTTCACACAAAATGTCTAAGGTGGACATTGTTTGCGGCGTCATGGAATCCAGACGATTATTTTTCTACGTGCCACATCAAAATTGATGCTCCAAGTTTGTCTCATAGAATCAACTAGTATTATGGCGGTTCATGGACCAGTGCCTTGCTGATCACATCGAAGGCACGCCCAGGATTGTCTCACAAACCCCTCGATGCGGAAGCCAGAGCTCTCCAATTTATAGACGAAGGACGGCTCACTTGTTCCAAGAGCTACAGTCTTCAGTTTTCGACTGATTTCTGCGGCACTGTTCACAACTAGTATACCAATTTGTTCTCCAGCATACAACGTTGACCTCAGTAGCAGTGCCGTTGTATTTGATGGTGTTGCGGATATTGTACCAATGAAGCATCAGAGAGTGAATCTCGCATTCGCTGAACTCAACTATGTCTCCTATTTGACCGCCGTTAATGTTTCTGCAAAGTTTGCCGTCACGTTAATTCTGCCGTTATCTAGGTACGGGGCTTCGACTGCTTGAGAACAGATAACAATACTCAATCAACATAGGTATGCATGGCAGGCGGCATTGCAACTACTAAAAATTGCTCTCTTATCACGCGTGACAAAATGATCACCGAAGTATTGGTTTACGGTTAGCTGACTGGCCACCTGTCCTTGCAAACCTCTTTAAACAAGGAACAAAGCACGTTTCTTTTCCGCCGCCTCTTAGCACAAAAATAGTTTTAGAAATAAATTACTGGATATCTTCTTTTGGTAACGGCAAGGTTGTTGAGGCTGTATATCTTAACTTTGCCAGAAACCAATTTGCGGGGTATTCTATTCTGCTCCACAGAGTCTACTGCTATTTTTACTCTTCTCAGTTGGTTCGAACGTTGTCCACAAATTGACCTGATCTTCTGTGGACGATATCTTCCTTGTCCACTGCGAAACTCAGATCCAGTGAATTTCCACATGGCGTCATCTTCGAATAAATTCACCCCTCAGTCTCCTCTCACGACTCGTCATTTGAAACATTTATTCCGCTGACGTTATATTTGAGTGACAGCAAAATCTTGCCAGTTTGGTGACGGCACTGTTGTGAGTGCTGTTTGGACCTATGTTGTCGCCATTTACCAACGGCCCGAGGATAGCCTATCGGGCTCAGTGCTGGCAAACGCAGGGTTGCGGAGGTCGGATGCAAACATGGTTTCGCCTACCCTAAAAAGAGGCTAAATCTTGGCGCGATGTAACGGCCTCCACCCCCGGGTGAACCATTGAGCTCTACGATACCATAATGAGTTCACACCGAGTCATTGACGCCAGGCAGGCCACTGGATGGAGATCTGAAGAACAACATCCAGCTGGTAATTCAGTTGGTGTTCAGAAAAAGGGTTGCTATTCTCCACAGAAAAATTACCATTTCAAGCGCACTGTCTTCAGCTCCTGCTTTAGGGTATAAGCTTTTGAGCAAAAGGCGCTGATAGTGAATCTTGATCGTCCTACTATCTAGATCTGACATCCTAGTGGTAGCCTAGTCAATGTAAAACTGTATATAACAACAACAGGATTTCCCCAATGCGTTGGCCGTTCAGGGATATACGTTGAACCGTTCTCTGTGCTTTAAGTATTTGGGTAAATAAATGGAAATATGCTGCTCTTGGTCCCCCCCACTGTCTTCTACACTTTATCCCTTACGTCCCTCCTGACCACCATTCCCAGTAATTATTCTGCAGATCTCATAAAAGGAATCGATATTTATTGTGGCACAGAATGAGTAAGACTCACTGATTATCAGCCGGCGTGTGGTCTCCTTTGCTGTCTGCTGAGATGTAAGTACGAATGAATGAAGTGGTTATCAACGTTCGCACTTCAAAACAGGCAGGCCAGCATGGAAGCTGCGCCAGCTAAACCTCGTTGTCAGCTGCAGTTCGATTAAGGAACTTCAAGAGAGTAACCAACTTGGCTATCAAGTGGAACCCGCGTTGTATTACCGATGCTAGTGCGCTTCCGTTGAGTGTTCGGCTCTCTTCAGCAATCGGCACGGGAACTTAGAGTATTCAGCACGATGCTTGCAGCATGAAAGATACAGTGGATTTACGTTTGCAGTGGAGGTAGCTGCTAATTTTAGGCCCAGCTCTAGGAACAAAGCCTCTAGAAACCACTTCACATCATTATGCTAGAAATGAGTACGGCTAATGCGGTGTCAAGATGAACATTTATTCCCATCTGGCCGCTGTGCTAGGATTGACGCGGTTCTATCGTAGTCAACATAGCCATTGGTAAAAACGTCCCAGACAGATCGCTTTGGTGAGGCCGAGGCTCGTTTCAGTAGCTGGTTTGGGACAGAATCACATCGTCTGGATAATGGCGGATGGTTGATTCAACTATGCGCTGAGCGCAAGCTGATTTTGGTCAGCAATAGTTGCAAACATCGTACGTGGCATTGTTGTGTTTGGTGGCCCCATCCTCCTCCGAATTAGACGGATCCCGTGTATACCAAATACCTGTTGGTTATAGGTGACAGGTCTCCATTTTAGATTGCTGCCCCCACTGAAAAATATGCTCGGATTCAAATTATGGACAAACGCTGCTTTTTTGCTTTATTCGCCGGACATAGACCCCAATTATCATAATGGCTGGCCGTTGAGAAACTGGTCAGGCTGGTAAAGTAAAGTTAATGAACTGGCCTAGGATGTGAGTCTAGCAGTCTTCATCTCGAAGATACTAATAGCTCTTGGACCTGAATCTTACCGACCATCGATGTAGCAGTTAATGGAGCATGCAACCAGCTGGCTTGTGGACTAAGAAAATATTAAACTTCGAAAATATCCCTCGAGGTGTTATACGTTGGAAAGAACTATCCTCATGCCTGGTCGCATGACAAATTTGAATAAATTTGACTGCAAGCGAAGACTGAGGAAATGTAAACAGACTCTGCACGAGAAAACATCATTGGACTGTTCAACAATTACCCTATCAGTTACGTAGACTATACACCCATCAATTATAAGTCAACAAGTTGAGATCGCTGAGCGAGAAACCTTCAAGGTCATTACGAATGGCGTCTGGTTTTCCATGCGTTATCTTCACGAACCATAAGTACAGTAAGTTGAGCATCTCTGGGGGTGTCCATGGGCTCACAGTACCACGTTCATTCTATCCCCGACATTTGTCAGCAGACTGTATCCCACCTAATCACGTTTGTAATTGAATGACCGTGTAGTAATTTCTCGGAATTTGGGCAACCGATTCCAGTTCAGAAGAGACGGTTGCAATTGCCAGTCTGTCGGGTTTATTCAGACTCCCATCTGAAACCATCTAAAACGGCTTGCTTGAAACTGTTTACTGCGCATCCCTCGACTACTGGCAATCCATCTAGCATCTGGCTCACTGCAAACTCACGGAACCAAAACATTTTATTCATCTACGTCACTTATATAAAGTTGTACTCAGAACTAGAAGAAAAACAAAAAAGAGACTATATCTCACGTATACACTTTTCTACATACATATATGCCCATTCAGAACAACACGCTCACCTTCGTAATTAATCAGTCTATGATTAATGGTCGTAGATGCTGACGGTTAACCTGGCTGGCATACAAAAAATATCCACAGAAAAATGTGGGAAAAATACATCCTCGTTTACTCTGTATGAACTAATTATAACATCAGTTCACATTGTGCGCTGTTTTCTCTGCCTCAAACTCTACTCAATAACCATTGGTAACTGTTGTGCGCTATAAAATATATATTCTACCTCAAATATTGACCCTATGAAAAACAAACTTGCCTCAAAAATATATAATAAATCCACTGAAACCTCAAATCATATCGTGTGTTGTTTTCCCTGCCACCAACCCCCTATTAACCACGTGGTGATCATTATGTGCTATGAACTATAGATTTTTTGTTTGAGCATTGACCCTATAAAACAAATAGACGTCAAAAATTCGGACGGAGTTTTGAGTATCTCATGATAACCATTCTAGAAGTAGCTGTTAGTTACCTAATTATTGCGTAATACTATAACAATTACTTGCTAATATTAAATACTTTATTGAAAAAAACACAAAACTATTTAAATCGCTTAAATTTTTGTCGAAAAATGTAATATTTACATTAACCCTTACGTTCTTATGGTTATTCCACATTTTCCCATTTAACACGTGATATTACCTTCTTTTTGTTATCTCTTCAAGCTTCCGTCACCCAAGGAAAACTTTCCCGACGAATGGGCACTCAAAACTCGTACTGACCAAGCGATTCGCGAGATTTTCAACTTTTTGACATTTTCGGGCGGTCGACGAGGTCCCGCGCCTGATTTTGTTAAATTCTTTACCAACTTTTGGTGCTTTCCGCCCTCTCTCGCCAATACTAAATTATTTCAACATTTTTCCGACTGAAGTTACGTCAAATAGCAGTGAGATCTTCCGAAAATCAATTCGCGCATATTGTCCAGCGTGATCTTTACTAAACCTTGTAAAAAGTAAGTCAGCGTAACATCTCATCTTCTGGACGGAATCTGTGGAACAGGCGAACTACCTACTTTCCTGGTTCGTCAACGGAATGTCGTAAACTGTAACCCGTTTCCCTCTGATTACGCCTCCTTTTGCCGACAGATTTCATGTTTGCCTTATTGTACCTTCTTTTGTTGCCTTTTACTGCAGGCAATTATCTGTCATGAACGTGCACATCCGAGGGTGTTTCTCACAAATGCGTTGATAAGTATATATAATTATTACTACTAAACGTGGTTTAAGAACGCATTTGTTTTTACAGGTAGAGTTGCAGGCAATATATTCCTTTCAGTTTTGAAGGAAGCAGCAAAATATGAAATGAAGACCCCACAGATTGTTATACGATCATTTACGGTAGTTTTGTTCTGTAGTGTAACTAATAAGAGAATACGGCCTCCTGTAGAGATCCTGCGTTTCAATAGTTGCATGAGCTCAAAGCTTTGATGTTAAACTCATGTTTTCCTTCATTTAGGTGGAGCATTTTGGTTCTATGTTCTATAGTGTCAAACATTTTATGCGTTTGCATAATTAGAAAGAAATTGTGTTCGACGCCGTGATTTGAGATTTTCGAAATTACATAGCTTCTTCAGAGTGAGGAATCTGCCTCTACCACACACATAACTGCGTTTTGATCGTTCCGGAGCTAAAATGTCCACTAAATACTGCGGTTACACTACCAGGGGCAGAAGTCAGAAAGAATGTGTTTCACTCCAAGGACCTCAACAGAGTGGTGAACATGCTCCAGTCGATGACTTTTGGCGGTAACTTACGATGTTCGACATTTTACAGACTTTAGTCAAACATGAAGTTGACCACGTTGTGATCACTTCCTGGAAGATGTACCAGGACGGATAGTGTAGCAGAAGGGTTACCTGTTGTTAAAATGACATCCAAGGTGTGGTCTAGCCTGGTTGGTGCTAAAATATGCTGGCTTCATCCGTTTATTTGGGCACATTTGAGAAACTCTACTTGATCTGCAGGGGCTGTGGAAGAGGTTCAATAGGCATTTGGCATATTGGAATCTTTAACACTTATTTTATACTGTGAAAGCAAATTTGACGTATAATTCAGCAGATTGACAATATTGGTAACGTCGTCATTGGTGGCCTTAGGTGGTTTGTGGACGCGTCCTAAGAATAGTCTGCAGGATTCTGTTGACATTGACAGCCACGATGAGTCGTCAATTCTATCAAGGCAAGGCTCATCAAGTATGGTTGCAGAATACTGCTCTCTGGAGTAAATTAAACGTTTGTCTCCACGTTTTGAACCGCGATTTTTACGAAACACATGATAACCTAAAACACTTGGTTGTGTTTGAAGTCTCAGGAGCACACCAAGCTTCAGTGACCGGAATAAGGCAAGGATTGTATAAGAAGATGAAAGATCCAAAAATGTACATCTTATTGGCTAGTGAGCGTGCATTCAGAAACAATAAACTTGGTGCGGTTTCCTTATTCGACATCATTTCGAGACTTCGCATCATTTCCACAATCAGTGGATACCACGGAAATAGCACGTTCAAGAAAATTCGGACACAGATTCGTGAAGAGTTTGAAAAACATTTTTGCCTACAAGGGAGAATGTTCGTCGCATCATGTTCAATACAGCATAGCGCATCTGAACTACGTTTTCATGACAATGAAAGAACCGGTTTGGCAACTGTTCGATCCACAGATCTTTATTGAAGTCCACTCCGGCAACAACTGCAGCTTTCTGGTAAGTATGTAATGTGGGTTATGTGTGCACGCCCATCATCGCTCGAAATATACCTTTCTTCTGCATTCATTGTCTGACAGTATCAGAGTCAGCCTGGACGGTGGTGGGTCCGTGAAGGTTCAAGTTTAATGTCATCGGCCTACAGTAACGCCTAACTCGGGCTGGTGTCTTGGAGTCTTTTGATAAAAATTAGAAATAATTACAGTCAAATGCAAAACCTTGGGATCGCCCGTTGCAGCGAGTATGGAAGGAGAACGGACGAGTTTATCCTTAATCCGTCAAATTTGTCCACTCTATAACGAATTTACTGCACGATGATTCCCATCCTGAAAGCCGCATACCTCTAGAACGTGTAACATTCAGGTGCGAGGCATTTGATGAAACAAGTCAAGTAATCGAATGAAGATGGTGTTTGAAAGGCAGTCATGTTCTCCGGCCTAATATAAACCGTCAGCAAACAAAGCGTGCTAATCACACAGAACAAACCTTGTGGCAAACCAAGCCAGGTTGTGGAGGTGAGACCGCTGTTGGGTAGATACTCTGATGCTACACGGTTGAGTAGACGCACCATTATCTGGTTCATGCTAGTGGTTATACCAGTCGGTCTCTGGCCAACGAAGTGACCTCCATCACCCGGTTTATAAATGGCAGATGCATTTGTTTCCCATTTCCCATTTCGGATGGTCATCTCGGCGTGCCTCAACTCAAGAAACTCACGGAGTTGTTTCGCGGGTACACTTGACCTATTCTCTATTATCTGCGTAGAACCTGACGTGTACCCAACAAACTTAATGAGGTAGACTGAACGCGAACAGTATACTCCTGACACAGAGAATTCCACCAACAGGGTGGGTTGCCCAAATGGTCTCAGCGGTAGGTTGGATACAGATGACGTTAGGGCGCTGGAGATAGCAGCTTAATGGTCCGTCAGTTTTTCGGCCACCTTGTGTGCTATGCAGTCTCTGGCAACGTTGGGCTAAAGCAACATCGAGGATGCGGTGATATTTTGCCACTGTGAAGTAAGCTGTTAAACAGGGAACGTCCTTAATATTCTGGTCCAGATCGAGCAATTTAAGTTGTGCTGCCGATCGACCACGGCAGAATTCTTATTCGTATCCGAGCCTTTATTCGTACCTACCCCGTAGGGATGCAAGAGAAGCGCTGTCTAACGTTGCATGTTGGTTACATTCGATCATACTTCTGCATTCAATAGAAAAAATCGAAGCTTAGGACTAAACTGTCACTGTGCCTTAGGGCGGATAAAGTACCTACCAAGAATACTAGCCGTAGACCGTGAGTTTCCGAGCTGTCGTGTTCCGGTAAATTACTTCCCTGGAAAAAGTCGTTTTAATAGCTTGACATCTGGTGAACAAAGTAAAGCCGTCGAAATATGTGTCTCGGGCCAATAGATCTTTGTTTTGACTGATCATTAATTAAAAACCACCTCATCGTGCGTGTTTTTTTGAAAATCGTTATGGCTGTTGTTGCGGCCGGTTGCTAGTGGCAGTGTTAACACAAGAATGTGCGGTTGTTTTCAATTATTAATTTTTATGAGTGTCATTTGTTCGTTATTTTATTTTCAGTCGTTTATTTCTCGTTTGTAGGAAATGGATTATATTGTGACTTCCAAGATAATGTTTGAGGATCGCGACGTTTGCACTTTCTCACAATTTCAGGAGTGTCTTCTGATGTACATGGACGAGGTGGGCGCTATTTACGTTCGCGGGACGAGCCGTGGGTCGAAAACTGCTCTGAAGTACTGCAAGGTAAGGTGATATGATTTTCAGAACACCGTGCAGATTAATTATCGGTGGTAGAAGTACACAAAAAGTAGCGGTTTAGGCGGGGGTGTGCGACATGTCTAGTGGATCAGCTATCGTTAGATTTGACGGATCAGATGTGCGACACATGTTGCAGATCGCGATTTCATGTGGTCCGAAGAGATGCCCGTTTGGTTGTGAGCTCTTTTGAGTTGGAGCACAACCACCCTCTCAATCGTCTGCCATATAATTTTCATCCTATGATGAATTGCTGTCGGTGATTAGTGCGATGGGTGTGATGCGCACTATGCGGGATGACGGCAACAGATATATGCGCATCTGCCTTGCTCAACGAACGCAGGCCAAACCTTTCCCACGTGTTGTGAATTTGGATGCTCCCACAGGATAAATAGGCACATCATTGTATATTTCTTTATACTTTCGAAGCTGGAAGTTATATCAGTTCTTCGTTACAGACGGTATGGGACATGACCGACCCGTGATAAAAGGGTACATCCGTAGTAAGGAGTATGCTTCACAACGTAGACTATCCGAACGCTTTCGAGAAATTACGGGGGAGCTGATTGCGGCGAACAGGTTTGTCATGGATTTAATGTCCTTGAAAATGAGGGCGGCACGTTGTGTTCGGCTACGACATCTTGTTGTGTTACTTTTATGTATATGGGTAAAATTCGCCCGTCATATTTGTTAAAAGATAAATTCGTTTCGCAGCCGTCATCTCTCCCACTGAATGGCCACGGCCGACAATAAGGAAGAGTAAGTTGCACTCTTACGCTGTTTACCGTAGGTTCAAACGTGATTTGTGTATCATCGGCCGAACCGCTAGAGAGTTTCTGAATTGTTGTGTAATTGCCTGTACATCAAGCCGAAGTGGACCATCCATGCGCAAAGCGATGTTGTCCACTTTGTCAATCAAACAAATAATAAGTTGGAGTACACAAACGGACGGCTGAAGAAGAGGACGCACCCAAGGGACTTCCTAGCTGTTGTCATTCAAAAAACATGGATCCACAGCGAGTAGCTGTTGCGGGAGTATGAATTATAAACGGTCTATGGGTGCAACTGTCGTGAGGCTGTCGATGTTGACTAATACGTGGAGAACATTCTTCACAGAAGGACATCTTCGCAAGTCAGTCTGTGTAAAAACACTTGAGGGGACGGACTCCACGACTCCCTTTCGAAACGGCATCTGAGTGCAATGTAAGCGGTTATCTAGTAGTCATCTTGAATATGGCAGCTTCGTGTGCAACAAGATTGTGACGCTTTCGTCGCGGATAACGTAGAGGGCACATGTGAGTGCACTTTTTACCGTTCAGTGTGGCTTCCATGCATACACATTCTGTCGGTGTTTTGGAAACACTTCCATGTTCAAGGTGAAGTCTCTCGTAGTTTCTAATTCTCTTTGCAAGGTTCACGTCCCCATTCATGTGCGGCGGCTGGTAGAGTACAACCTACCAGTTAGAAGGTTGGTGGGCACGCAGCTTTGACCGTTTGTTGCAGCCAGTTTCATTTGTAATTATAAAGCCCATCATTAAGTACTTGTAAAATTTCACGACTGCGAAAACCGCGCGGCGGTGATTTCTTTCATCACCATCATTGCTGTTGCCAGTAGGATAGTGGATCGTGCTAAGAGTGGTTTACATTTATACGACTTCCCCATGGGCTCATCCACAAGTGGTTGGCAACCAAGGTGAGTGAGGAAATCTAAAACAGGATTGCCATGTGGACACTGTGGCGATTTCGTACAGATGAACAGCTATTGCTGTTATGCCAATCAGCTGATTTTTCACTCCAAATGTGTCCAAACGACAGATGTGAAACACTGTCCATTCTGTGCCAGACAGTTTCAATCTCAGTCGCCCGCTAGATGCACGTTTCTAATCTCTCCACTTCAGCCGTTGTTCGCAATTCCCCAGTGATCATATGAAGTAAGCCTAGCACACAACCTACAACGGATGTTGACTTAGATCGGTCAGCCAACAGTGTACAGTTTGCACACGGGCTGAAGAAATCGTGGATCACAATCGCCTGGAACGATTATTCTGTTGATACAATGGAAGAAAGTAAGTTGCCTCAAATCTGCGTACACAGGTTACTTGCAGATATCGGTTGCGATGGACAACATCATGAAGAAGACTTCATCTGACACATGGTTTTAGTCATCTGGGAGGACATTCATGACAAATGATAACCGAAGTCTACGTTCTATGCTGTAAAAGCGGAGGTGGAATGTACATTTGTCCACAGTTATCAAATACATGACTCAAGATTTTATTCCACGGTTTCGTCACCATTGAATTCACTCGTCCACCTATGTGTTTCAGCATGGAGGACGGCCTGGCATAGCTCGTAAGTTTAGACAGATGGGCGGAGTAGTTACGTATGTATAAGCATGGAAAACAGTTCGGCATAACCCATAAGGGGAACCAGATGGACAGGGCAATTATAAGTGTCTATACATGGAATAGAGTTTGGCATAGCTCACGTAAGCTGGACGGAGCAGCTATTATCATGATTACATGCCGCATAATTTGGCGGTGATCATAGCTCAAGTCAACTGGACGGAGCGGCTTACAGTGTGCATACATGTTGCATAGTTAGACATTGATCACAGTTCAAGTTATCATGAATACATGCGACATAATTAGGCGTTGATCACAATTTAAATCAACTGGACGGAACAGTTACTAGGGTGAACGCCTACTACATACGTGGTCGGAAATTATAAATTCAATCATATCTCCTAAACCACGCAAAATTCAATGATCCTGCGAAAAGAGAATATGTATTCCACCAAGAAAATTCCAAAATAAACATTTTCAGAACGTTAAATCGATTAGAAAAGCCGACATGATGCGTTTGTTAAAGAAATGGCCACACATTTTTCACAATAAAAGTGCCAGTATGGACCATTTTTGGATGTAGTTGTTTCTTCTTATTGCAACGCAACTATTATATCCGATAAAATCTATGTATTTGTCGTGTAATATGCATTTTAATATTTCATGAAAATTTTGAAAAATCCCTTCTCGCGCCTAAATAACCGATTTCAACTGGTTTCAGCCTTGAAGCACAATACCGGCGAACTGCAAAATTGCCACCGTAAGTATCGTAATCTTTCCAGCTGCGAGTGTTATCCAATGTCATTCTTTCAGCAGGTCACCTCGTCTCCAATCCAGCGTACATCCTAATTTCATAGGAAATTTAACAACAGCATGGTAAAACAAGGCGAAGATAACTTATAAGACACGACTTGCTTGTTCAGTTATGTGCGCTATCTTGCGTTGAAGTAGGTTTGTTGGCGTTTTTCCTGTTTGTATTTTCATAAAACCTAGTACTCATGTTTCAACAACAGTTCCATTTTCGAAATTATAACCACGCGTTCTTGCTTAATTACGACCAAATTTAAATAAATACATGTTTCCACGTCTATAACATCGACTTTCATTATATTCTACCTTCACTTCTCCGAAATAACGTAGAATAAGACTCTGCGTTATTTCTTCATTAGTCCCTATGCCATTGAACTAACGCAAATTCCTTGCTCATATCTTCGGAAGATTGAAATAAAAGATCTCGAAGCGACATAATTATAAGATTCTAGGAACTGAAGCATGCCATAAATTTCAACAACTCCAGTGACTATGAAATACTTTTTATCAAAAGACAACAGATATTCATGGTGCACCGATTACAAGCTGCTTGTTGCCCCAGGAAGTTGTCTTGGTTCACAGGAAGGGTGTCGTCCACGGCGACATCGGATGATAAATATACCCCACTTGAAGCGAATATTTGCCACGCAATGCTAATGGAAGCCACAGAACGCCATATTTTCCAGCGGAATGAAATCCACCGACAACCGTGGTTGTTGAAGGGAAACCGCTGCGCCCCCGTTCTTCCCCTAGGCAAAGTCAACTCAATAAAATGTATGCCCGGAGACAATCAATTCCCTCTCAATGAGGTCACATGTAGGCAGGTATCCATAAAACCGAACATATGGGGTTGTGTCTCATATGCTAGTAGTGCGATTCCCGGTAGTTTACTGGGCAAACTCAGACAGTTCGTATATACCCACTTGAAGGTTACCCTTCTGGTTTTGTGAGAAAAGCGGAAGAAAAGTGCGAGTGAAAGCTTGAGAAATGAGACTTATTTGAGTAGGGTGGTGGGGCTGGACTTTATGTGCTTGGCCCACATCAAAAACAACGACATTACCATCTGTGTTTAAGTCAGCGACCGTACAGGACGCCTGAACAGCGTGTTTGGTTTTGCAAGTTGCGACCTCTGCACTCCAGCTAGATACTGTTTTTAGAGAGTGTATGAGAGTTTTCGCCCACGACACCTTTGAGTCTTTTCTCCGCTGGTTACGGAGGTTGAAACAGAGCTATTTGCCTGGTTATATGGAACCAGTGATAACAACACTTAGTAAGGTGCGCCAAAAAATGCTCTCAGGTTCACAGAAGGCGATCTCGACAGGCTACCATCGTTCCGAATTCTTGGAAGGAATAAGTTTCCGCGCAGCCATTCGGCGGGTTTCCCCATAGGTGATTCGGAAATCGGCCTTTGTATGGTTTCGGTGTCTTCGACACTTGTGCCCGTGATTGGGACATCGGCGATTGGAATTGCGACAACGAGAACGGCATCACCGCCTTCCATCACTGGCACTTAAGCCCCAGCGGATACTTCTGGAGCATAAACTATGGCATCAGCCGCCAGTTGTAGTTTCAAGCTTGCAATAATTCATGACTTAGCTGTTCGCGTTTCGCCCTCTCTTGCCGGGGGCGGTCGAAGGAGGCACCTTTCAGGTGGACGCTGATGGATTTCAAAGCCTCTGATTTTTCAACCATTACCTAGGGATTCAGCGTGGCTGGCGAGGTTACCAAAAGGCCGAGTGACTTTTTGGTGGTATCAGCGCGTGGCCTGCTCGCGAGTACGAGATTAGTAACGTCCGTGGAGGACGGAGAAGCCAAGACTGACATAGCTAGTTCGGTTGGTGAACACGTTGTGGCGAGGCGGCCCAATAAAGCTGTCCTATCGTTGAGAGCTTTTCCTTTCATATTTGTCATTGTTCCCTCTATATACGCCGTTGACAGGTCAACTACCGTCTTGGTGACCGTAACACCAGGGAGAACAAGTGCTATGTGTTCGTTTAAGGACTGGAGTTCCAGTTTTGTTTCGGACGGAGTCCGTTGGTTTTCCCGATTGAAGAAACAGTGCTAAGAAGAGGAACACTGCAGTAAAAGTCACAGGTTCTCTGCGTCACTTCAATTTTCATGACGCGTACATGATTACTCAGTGGCAAAGCGGCGTCTTGATTGTCGTTGAACCTGAAGCGCATGCAGATAAAAGTTAGAGATGAAAAGGCTAATTGCCTGTGCTGGTCTTCGTTTTGGCCGATGCTGTTGAAGTGTTACCACGTCTGGCACTTTTACCATTGCATACCGTTTTGTGCGAATATTTTTTTACCCGTTTCGGGTGCGAATGCTCACCGCCTCGGTCAGTGTTTGCTGAGTCCCAGCAGTGCTAGAACTGACTATGGTCATTTACAATGGAAAAGAGCAATGTGCGATATAAAACCCAAACAAATCAGTATGTAACGAAAAGGTGTGTTATTCGGTAATTAATAACAATGATCGTATGCAACATTTTGATGTGCAGGGGTGAGAGTATGAGAAGACAATGACAGCAAGAAAATCGAAATCGAATTTCGAGTTGCCCGCGCAGTCGAATAAGTCATGGCCAGATGCCCTTCAAGCTTTCATCCCAAACCTTCATCAAGAAACAGTTCTCTTACAGGTTTAGCAACCACCGAAGCAGCGTTTAATTAGTGGCAGTCAGCCGCTTCTCTAGGGACTGTTTGGAAGTGTTATTAGATTCACCCCTGCTTCAAAGATTTTCAGATTAGCATTTCACTCCGTTCTGTTGGATTAATATCATAACGGGCAAGTTGGTGAATGCCAGACCTTCGTCCACAAACAATCTTAAACGTCTTTTCTGAAGAGCAGTCGAAACTTAACTCCAACAGGAATCAAACAAAAGAACGCAGTTAGGTTCGGAAACAAACCGTGTATTTACAGCAGTATCCAGAAATATGATGAGTAGTTAGTTCCAGCCTAGTCTGGGACCAACGACAGCAGTCAACAGAAGAACGA
This sequence comes from Paragonimus heterotremus, assembly GCA_013368495.1. Classification (NCBI taxonomy): domain Eukaryota; kingdom Metazoa; phylum Platyhelminthes; class Trematoda; order Plagiorchiida; family Troglotrematidae; genus Paragonimus; species Paragonimus heterotremus. Next base: position 14,411 of record LUCH01003878.1, read on the forward strand.
AAAGAAACACGAGGTGCGCTACAACCCATTCGGCGTCATTCAAAGCGTGCCAAGCGAAAAGTGCATGGGAATTTTGAGTGCTTTAAACAACGCTCGTAAAGGTCCGGATTGGACGACCTTGAGGGGTAGAAAAACAGATGAGCCTTTAGGAGAAGAACAAGTATTCTCCGCGTGCAATTAGTTGCACGATTGGAGGTTGTACCTATGAGTTTATTTCAAGCTTCATGCACCAGTCTCACACAGGGTCGTGCGTGCAAAAACAATTAAGAAAACACGGTTGCAACCGAAATCCTCACAGGAACTATAGTAACACCGGCCACTACAGTATTTGTTTTGTTTTTGGTATTCTCTGTAACTCCCTTGAGCGATGCCACACTCCATTTTCACTGATTGCCCTTCAGGTCAATAGGAAACCGCTGACATCGAAACAAAGCTGACTGAACCCCGGTGACTCGGGCCCTCAACCATGGCGGGAAATGCCGTCTGGTCAGTCTCTGGATCACATAAGCCAAGCTTCAAGACATCAAAAAGGCGCAAGCCTTCATCAAGACAAGAAAGTCAAACGTAGCTTGACGAACTCATGAAGGGAAACGAAAACGGCCCTGGTACCATAGATATTTTTAAGCGAGAGCAATATTCCCCAAATAAAAGGCTTGAAAACCTTCCCAGTTACTTCTTCTGCACGGAATTCATTTCATAGCACTGCTGACACTGATATACCATCCACTGCAGCAACACAGCAATACCTCGTGGCACCGTAGGGACTCAGTCGACGGCGTGCTTGGCAAGTTTTATTCGTCTTGCTCTCTATCCTTAATTTCGTAAACTTTATAAGAACTGCAGATGAGTTAGTTAGCTAGGATGGGACGTGCCATTAATCTGACTGCCAACGTTTGTGGACGGTGTTCGAAGGTAGTAGGGCCTCGCAACAAAGCCATGGCCCATGACTTCTGTAACTACTGGGATTACTGCCAGTTCCGCCCGAATTCCCCATAGATTTACACTCAAGGCTCCTAGATCCACCCACCCTGGCACTCAGATACCATTGTGTGACATGCCGACTAACCATCCGCAAGGGCGGCATCATCCAGGACCAAGACAGAACAAACGAGTTAGCCAGTTTCTCAATTTCTACAATATGCCGTTCCGATAGACCAACGCCATGCAACCTAGGCCCGGCCACACACAACCAAACTCTGCCGTCTCCTGTACTAGCTAGTAAACCAGATTCGACAGGCCGCGCTAAGCAGTGGTGTAGTAAACGCATTGTCACTGTGTCAAAGCAACCTGGTGCCTCCAAGTCGCTCATCGGTACGAACCAGGAAAGCCCTAAACCGTCAGTCGAAAGCCGTAATCAGGCAGCCGTCCCCCAGCCCAGAACGCAAGGCATAAATACGCCCAGGCGTAGCCAATGTCCGAGTGTGTCATACACAATTTCACAGGCTATAGCGCTGCAGAAAGCGAAAGCATGTTATTTAACTAGAAGGAAGCTGGAGATAAGTTGCGGTGGAGATCCATCTGCGATATTATTGAGCTAGGTGTGGAAGATAACCCCACGCTATGCAGGATTCTCAAGTCTCACCAAGACGGATGCCCTAGGCAAATCCGTGTCACACTCGGCCAGACAGAAGATGTCGAGGAGGTCCTGTTATCACTATCGCCCTTGACCAGATTCAGTGATTTTTACCTAGGAGCGAAACCTGAATTCAATTGATCAATCAAAGAGACTCGACGAACGGCATATCATAAGTCCCACAGTTTCCAGTATGGTCGAACGTGTAGATTAGTTGTACACGGCGTGGGGGAGCTGAATGATGCTGATACACTGCACGCGCATAAGCACGACGTCGACCAGTGGAAGTCTATCCCAGTCAAACGAAACCCAGACGTGGGCGAATGAGCAGCATGGTCTGTCCAACGTCCCCCGCGTCCAGCACACCTGAGCTCCATTTCAGTCTTCGGACTATGACGAATCACTCTCTTCACAGGAGATATGTTGTCCACTATGTTTCAGATGTGGTATACGACAAAAAGCGGCTTCCGATCCAAAATCCGACTTCACGCGGACGACCCAAGGTCTGAGCGTGGAACGCCCTTTACTGAAGTGCTTTTCACGGCGGCAAGTGCGGTAAAGATGACCAAAATACCGGAGGTAATCAGTAGCCCACCACCTCCCGCAGAGACAAAAACCTGGTACAGTCGACTTTACAAGGGTCGACCTAGCTCAGGTAGTAACTGTTACACATCTGAAGGCAGACACTGCCCCAGATGAGGGTACGCAGGTATATGTATCTAGCTGGCGGTGGCTGCGTGTAATCGACAGAACGTAAATATCTCTGTTATCCGTCAGTTAAAAAATTTCTTTTGCCACCAATGTTGTAGTAATTTCGTGGAATTTTGCGGTTTATTAAATTCTAGAATTCCGTAGCTACGGCATCATTTTGTTTTAATCCTCCGAAAAAGTAAGCTAACAATGTACGGCAGTTCGGTGGCATGGGGGGTGATGAAGAAGGTAACAAAAAGTTTCATTCCATGTTATTTCGGAAAATTGATGGTGGAATATAATGGAAAACTATCTCATACATGTGGAAGTACATGGTTTACTAAAATTTGAATGTGATCAAGCAGAGAAACGTTATTATATTCCCGTCGAATGAAACATTGTTAAAACATGGGGACTGAGCTATGCATAAGGCAATTATATTTTTTTCGAGATACGGATCGAAGGCCGTTCAAAATGCACAACAGTCATTTTGGCGCGAACCCTCGTTTCTTAAATAACTTTGGAAATTTTGAAATTGAATTTTTAGTCAAGGTATCCACAGTATATCATTGGTAAATAAACAGCGTTAATAGGAAAGTTGAAATACACCGATCAAGTCCCAAAAGTATCGGTTCGGTGACGAAAAATGTTTCCATCATTTTCATGAAACTAACGCACTACTGGCGTTAATTGGCTTCTGTAAGCCGGGTGAATGTGCTCGTCACAATTTTCAAGGCGAAATTCGTCATCCTATGGTTTGAGAGCGCTTAATGTTGCGGCGTTTTGAAGATATGGCCGAAATGGAAATATACGACCACACAAAGATTGCACTGAATTTCAACAAGAATACCGACGTATTTGATGGTGGAACATGTATGGTAATGTTTCCAGCTTCCTAATCAATACGATGTTTATACTATTTCCCCTGGTTTGTAAGATTTCAGGTAGATAATGGTAGACGAAACGTTGCTCCTAGAAATGGTTGAAAAGGACGCTATGATCTGATGGTTTCCATCACCGGTGTATATGGATCGGCGTAGGAAAAGGGCGTCATGTCCCATAGTATCAATGAGAATCTTCAGGAGTAAATTTTAATCACTTTACTGCATCGTTTCAGCTAGATTAAGGTCGCGTGTCGTTCATACGAAACAATATGTGGGAATAGATGAACTCAATCTGCCTACCGATCACCGGTAAGTATACTTCTCAGCCAATCACAACTTGATGTTTAGAACTCCAAGTATCTATCGTGGTGCAGAAGAATATTACAATCAATGTGATAATCAGCGGAATCGAAAATGATGCATCACCAGCAGATGGCTGCGAAAAAAGGGTTTGCCTCTCTTATGATGATTAAGCGCACTCTACCCCGCATGGACAAAATGCATCCCGAACGCTGTACGGGGTTTATTTAAGACCGCTCTTGGAGTATGCAAATCAGGTTTTGTATATTGGTCTGAAGGAAAAAATACTAGTTGTTGAGCGTGTCCAGCGCGTGGCTACCAAACTAGTCACCGGCCCTAGTAGTGTCGCATACGAGTCTCGACTTGAAATTCTTGATCCATACCCACTTGAATTTTGACGGCTTCGCGGTGATTTAATTTGCACACTTTCTTTTTAGAGTAAGCCTCGTTGATCAGTTCATGAAGCTTTTCGAGCTTCGTCCTGAGATCTTTCTCAGGCAGCAGCTCTTTTCCTACAAGGTTGTTAACTTTTGGAACAGTCTTCCTGCTGAGTTCGTCAGTAGCGCTTCTGGCGATCGCTTTAAAGCATTACTTGACTCTCATTTTCCAAAAGGCGATTTATGTGTGTGACCTCAGTTTGTTCTGTGATATTTACTGTAATTCGCAACAACGGTGCTATACCCTGTTTTCAATGAATGTCTTTCAGCTCAACAGACGCCCGCTTGACACTGTACAATAAAATCCGACTGGATCCGGGACCCTTGGGCCTGTGTCTCGAACCCGTGTATCAATCGCTGAAAAGGACAACACGAAACCCTACCTTATCGCACTTCAAGCAGTTTTCGACCTACGGCTTGCCCCACGCACGTAAATAACGCCCACATCATCCATATACTTCTGAAGACATTCCTGGAACTGTGAGAATGTGCAAAATTCACGATTCTCCACACATTGCCTTGAAAGTCTCAATATAATCCATTTCCTACAATTTAGAATATAAGTAACACAACAAAATAATGAATGAAAATAAATAATAATATAATACATTGAACATTACTCCAGCATTCTTGTATTGGAATCGTCACACGTAATCCACCACAGGAGCAGCAGCCATACCGATTTCGAAAAAGGTGTGCGATAACGTCGTTTTCAATTAATGGGCAAATTAAAAAAACATATATCAACCCGTGATGCAAAATTCGTCGATTTCAATTTCTGCAACAGATACCATGCTAACAAAGCCGAAGTTTGCTTGAAAATATTTTTCCAAACGGCAAAAGTTGGGGAAATCACGTTTTGTAACTGGCATTCGTGCTGGCGGTGTATGTTTACTAATGTACTTTCTTCAATAAATGAAGTGGAGGAGCCAGTAGGTGCAAGCGACCACGCCATAATCAGTTCTAGCTTAATGTGCGACATCACGACCACCCGACCTTTACCGTCGGCTCGACGTAATTTCAGACAAGCCAACTTTCGAACGATGCGGGAACAGTTGTCCCAAGCTAAGTGGCAGCCGCCTGAATAATGTAGCACGGTAGACGAACACCTAGAGCGTATTATGTAAAACCTAAACACCGCGATAACTAGTTCAGTCCTGCTTCATACTGCACGTCCCAATGTAAGCCATCCTGGCTCAAACCATCGACCAGGCGTCTAACAAAAGAGAAGCGGCCCCTGTGGGATATACTTCTCTTTAAAGGAGATGGTGCCTTATACCTGGCATACAATCAATGCACAGCAGTCGTACGCGCCGACCACAGGGCTCGCCAAGTATCACTTGCGAGATCTATCGTCGATTGTCTTAAAAGATTCTCCGGGCACATGGCCTCCCTGACCAGGTCGAAAGCTGGCATATCCTCTCTCATTGACCTTCGGGACTCCCCACCTCTAACTGTGAATCAGCTGAGATATTACGTGTTGGCATGAGCCCGTCTTCAGCAACTTCGCTGAAACGGAACCATGCACCACGGTTTCCAGTCCTGATCGTTCCTCGGATTCGTCCCCTAACTTTTCTCCGGCCAACGTAGGCGCCAAGTTACTCCTGCTGCTCGTTGATGGGTCGCCGAAACTTGACGAGGTACCCCCACAAATGCTGAGCGAATAAGCAGATGAGCTGGCAGATCCGCTTACTCGTTTGTTCCAACACTCATATTATACTGGTTCAATTCCAGCCACTTGAATGCACGACGTCCTCTATCCAATCTACAAGAGTGGGGATGGAACGGACGCCGGTAAACCCGGACTGATTGCTCTACTGCCAACAATGTCAGAAGTGATGGAGGGCATAGTTGATGGTTTCGTGAGAAGCTATTTGTGTACTTGCCCTCTGTTGGCGCCGGAGAAGTATGGCTTCAGAAATCGTCACACATGCACGGTCAACCTACCGACTGCTGCTGAAACGTGGACAAAAGCTGACGAAGTAAGCCTCCCAGCTGATGCTGTGTTTTTAGACTACGAAAGCGTAGTATACTACTGGGCAAATTAGTCAATATGGGCTTATGCAGTGAGGTGTGTTGTTGACTCAAACAATACCTATTCTGTTGGACATACGCGGTTAGGGTTGCCGGTGAGCTACCCAGGCCATTCAACGCTACAGATGGTGTACCACGAGGCTCCATTCTGGGTCCCTTATTATCCTTAGTCTACGTCAACGATCTCCCAGGCGTGTGTAGCTCTCCCGCTGTGATGTATGCTGACGATACGAAATTGTGGCATGTTTTACACGGCGTCGAAAACGCTGATGACTTTCAAAGAAACTTGGATGCACTGCGTCAGTGGTCCGTGGAAAATCGACTACATTTCAATATGTCCAAGTCAAAGACTATGCACGTTCGTCATCACATCACTAGAACATATCGTATAGGCGGTGCCACCTTAGCCACAACCCACTAGGAGCACGACCTAGGTACCGGCGTTATATCAGACCTCTCCCCTAATGCTAACATTATACAATTGGTAAAGAAAGCTATCAGCAGGTTAGCTATGATTAGTAGGATCCTTGGGACTTTCTCAATCGATCGATTCTCACGTATCTACAGCACACTGGTAAGGCCACTGCTAGAAGTCGAAATTCAGGAGTGTGCACTGTACCGGAAGAAGGACGTCACTGCTCTAGAGGCAATCCAGAGACGGGCCACTAAACGTGTTGATGGTCTGTTTTCTTTGTCGTATGAAGATCGTATCTCGAAGCTGGAACCATTCCCCCTAGCCTATAGGCGTCTGAGGGGTGATCTTATATTAACATACAGAATCTTATGCTCTCCGAATCAAAGATCTTTTTAACCCGCCGCTACAGTGAGTCCCAGGGGTAATAAATACAAGATACCTACACCACGTACTCGCTTCGGAGGTACGTATACTAAAATTCAATTCAATGGGTTCAATGGGTTGTAAACGGAAGTAGGAAGCTGGAGCTTTTGAGGTTTCCGTATCTCGATGCGTAGAATCTCGAGATCCTCAGCAACAGGCTGAAATAGGGAAAAGAGGTGCAGTATCTGAATTAATGCAATAAATGTCGGCCAAGACGAGCCTTAAAAATTGCTACAGAGCTGGAAGAAACAACATGGTCCGGTAGAGCATTCCAAGCCTTGCAAACACGCAATGAGAAAAAGCTATGTCTACATTCTAGTCTGCTATGTTGGATCTCTAGCTTTAGGGGGTGACCCCTAAGTGTCAAGCTACTCCTCTTGTTGAGCATCAGGCGGCAAGGGTGTTCCGGGGACAGCATTATCAAAAAGGTTAATACCAAGTCACCTCGAAGCCGTCGGTACTCTAAGAAGTACATGTTCAAAGATTTTAACCTTTCCTCATACGGTTTAGTTCTCAGGCCCCGGACTGCCTTAGTGACTCGTCGTTGAACCGTCCTCAGGAGTAACTTGTCCTTTTGGAGATGCGATGGCCAGATTACAGTTCCATTCTCCAGATGCGGTCAAATGAAACTGTTATAAAGAAGCTGAAAACAATTAGGGTTGAATTGGCCAAAGAGACGTTTCAATAACGCCAGGGTGTTGCTAGCCTTTTTTGCATTTGTTTCAGCGTTCGCGGAGCTCGAGAGAGTGTGCGAAACAGTGCATCCTAGGTCCTTCTCAATAAGAACCGTCTGAAGCGGATTACCGTTGAGGAAATAAGTGGTTTTTATAGAACCGCGAATGTGCATAACTTTGCACTTATTAGCATTAAATTCGAGTGGGTTCACTCGAGATCAACTGAAAAGAGTGTCGAGGTCTTTCTGTAGGATGATAGAGTCATTGATCGTGTAGGGGGCTCGCTAAGTTTTGACGTCGTCCGGCGAGGTAACTGAGAGTGGGAGATCATTGATAAATGCCAAAAATTGGAACCAAAATTGGAACGATACAGAGATTAGCGTGGTCCCTGCGCAAGGATGGTAGACTTATGTGCAGACGACATAGTTTCGCTGTGCGAATCTGTTCGACATGAAATGCACTTCCAGCGACAACTATCAAGGCGACGACGGTCGATGCATTTAAAGCGCAACTGGATGATTGGATTACCCCAAGATGGCTGTTGACAGTCGGACACTCATAGTCTTATGTACCTGCATTGTTGTCACATCCTTCCCTCGTATCTTCCCAATTTCCTCTACCTTCTTCGTATAGTTTTCCCACTTCAATGTTATACAACAAAACGGCGCAATCTCCCTAGGTGCCCGACTGCTGCTATTTGCTTTAAAACTGAACACACCTCACACACTCTCACCATTTTAGCAGTTCAAGTGATCGACGCGGATGGACAACAACCACACTGAGGTAGAATCCGTTGTGGAACCACAGACTCCGAACTACTGAATCTTACCGGAATATTCCGAGGCGGGGACACTACATAAGTTTTAGACTTCCAGTGAAACCAGTGAAGTCCTCGGTTTGGAACGGAAATTGAAATTGAATCCGGTCAGATCAACAGACTCCCCGTTGAAACTGAGCAGGAATAACTGACTTGAACCAGATGCCCTGAACCTTTGCCTTGAACACGTGTATCAGTCGTTGGGTCGTTAAATCGCTGAAACCCGTGGACAAATCACTGAAGTCGGTGAGCTCCATTTGACCTTGAAGTACGGGGAATAGGCCTGCTGATATGGTGTGGGATGCCTGTCAAGCGGGGGCATATCGCGCCTCAAAATACTTTTATCGATACACTTATTCAGAAGTTCGATAGCCAGCGTGAGTCTCGTTTTCATTTGAAATAACTTTGAAAGTTTTGGTTTGTTTATTCAATCGTGTTCGTTCTGCTCACCGTGAGATTAGATTACACACTCAGCAGTAGGGTTCATTATGCGCTTAATGTGCTTGTTTAAGACCATGTTCATCGTTCAAGGCGACTGTCGGTGGACTACAGTCTCATGCCTAATCCTCAGCAAGTCTTAACGTTAAATCGATTCACTATGCTTGAAAATCACCGCGCCCTCGCGAAAACAACACCGATACACGAGTTAACTGTTACCGAATGGACCGGCATATTGCGCATAATTTAATCAATTTAAATGACGGTGCAACCGATACCTTTCTGGGTAGGGACAACAAAGCCAAGCATTAAAATCCTTGGCTTGTGATATGAGTGTTTCGTCTGCCCTGGATGGTCGTTGGAGCTCCAACGAAACATAGGTTTCGTAGATTGCATTCCTGGTAACATGCGAATAACTAACCATTGGAACCTACGTCGATACAGTGGATACACAACGCTCTTCTGGTTTGCATTTGAGGACTTTTACCATTGTTCTTAGTTTGGCGGCGTACGAGTGGCTGTTTACTTGGATCCAGTGGAACAACCATTGCTCCGCCACTGAACTCAAGGCGATTCTCACTTTAATCTGACCACGAGAATCAATTTCGACGTTAACCAGTTGTCCTGACGGAGAAGCGGTTGGATTGACAGTTATATGGGGGTGGGCTTACGTGAATAATGGTGGTGCTGACCAACTTGTCCCAGAGTGCAGACCTTGAAAGTGCTAGTTGTCTTGGCTTTTGGAAGTAATTATCAACCTGAGGGTTCGGAGTAGGAAGAAACATTGGACTGGCAAAATAGGAGGAGAAAGTGGCAATGGATGTATAGTTTCACTATCGTGAGAACGACAATTTCTGGTGCTTCACTGGTCGTTTGTGTTTCGAAAGTAATATTAGTGGTAGTAGTAATAGTAGTAGAGCAATCGACGTATATTGGCGGAGTAGCAGTGCGCTAGGATTCCAAAGTTGTGCTTCAGCATAACAGCAGATGTCGATGATGAAGGTCTTCATTGTGTGGTGCAAAAGCTGCCTAAGTCTTCGAACACTGCTTAAGTGGTGCTCGGGAGAAAGTAAGGGTTTGTGTTGATCAAGCAAGAATATTGCCTTGGTGGTTGGTACACTATCCTTCTGGTTATGATTTCTGTCGCGAGCAGCAAATGGGGCACATCTCCTGTGTGTCAGATAGCATGAGTAGTTGGTCACTAAATAAAGAATCATGCGGTATACGAGAGTAAATTGAGACGCTGCTTTAGTGCAGTAGAGTGTAACACGTAAGTAATGTCGACCTCTGACACCTCTGTCAAAATGTTACAGACCTTTTCTTTAATATATGTTCATAACTGTGGAGACTATATCCTTTCCAGTTTCTCGGACTGAAGAAGGGGGTTGACCTAAAGGAGGAGCTCCACCTGGAGCCTTTGGTTCGAAAGCAAATTAGCCTACAGAGCAACTGGACGAAATATGAAGGTTGCGACCCATTAGGTATCGGCGACCAGTATTTCCATTCGTACGCTCTTCGGATGGAACCAATCCATCCAGGATGTCCAATGCACCCTTCAACAGAATCAACACAGTAGTTGGAAGGTTCATCAGTTAATGTGGATCTGGTGTAGAGGGACTGCCTGTAAAGGAAACCATGGACCAACAGGAATGTTGTGACGCCCCTTTCCGTCGGTCTGTGGCCAAACTGGCTCATATGCCCTTTTAATGAGGTCAAGTCATCCCGGATCCCCGGTATTCTGTTTGTTCTTTGAAGCCGTTGATCACGCAGTAAACAGTAAACTTCTGCTCCTTCTGTAAGTGGAGGTCCAGCCTTATTCAGAGAGAGGGAGAGAGAGAGAAAGCTGACGGCTCTGCTCCAGAAATTCTGGATCGGTAAAGTTGTTCCGAATGACTGAGGTTTTGTTAACACGGTCTCCATTTTCAAAAAGGACTCATGCATTTCATGTGCACATCACAGACGGATTAGCATGATTCCAATTACACCAAAGTTGCTCGCAGTCATTGTTCTTTGCGGACTAAGTGAAACATGCTTAGAACAGACCCGTGAAGACGAAGTTGGGTTTCGCCCTGGCCGTGGCTATATTTATCACATCATGACACACTAGCGGGTGTCTGAACTCCGCCATTGATATAGAAGGCCAACCGTGGTTGTCTCTTTGGGCATCCGATGGACTTTGTATTCAGTTGATAGAGCCTCACTCTGGGATTGTCTATCGAGGAAGTGTGTGCCTGAGAGACATGTGTATACATCCTGCAAGTAATTTAATGTCAGACCTTGATAGGGTTAAGCCTTATGGCAGCATATCACCGACCTTTAACATCTCGAATCGAGTACGACAAAATTGTCCAGCCTCCCTCTTCCTAATCAACTTTACATTAGATGGGATCCTAGAGTGTACCCTTCTCAGATGCAAACATCACGGCGTGAAATTACCCCCAGGCACTGAACTTCCAGACATAGAATATGTAGACGACATCACACTAATCTATGAGAGTTCAACAGTAGCCCAGAACATCTCAGGTAGACTAGAGGCCACAGTTTTTCGGTTTGATGTGGCTTATGCGCCTACTAGGTGCAAGGGGCGGTTGTAAGATTGGCACGACTCTTCATCTGTTCTCACTCTTGATGGTGAGCCGTTGGAGGTAGCTGAGAGGTTAACTTACCTTGGAAGCTGTTACGGCGCTGGCATATTGTCTGATGAGGTCACAAATCGTTTAGCAAAGGCTCGGGTGGCGTCTGCCAACTTAAGTCATCTGTGACATATATATATATATATATATATATATATATATATAGTATGCGTTCCCCGGGATTTAAACCTGGTTGGCGCCGGCCGAATGTGTCCAGTTGGCATATCGACAACAGGCTGGGTGGACGGCACAAACCTTGATGCAGTGTGACGATCACACCGACAGCGTCACTCATACTAGACAGGCTAATAGGTAGAGGTCTGTCAAACCACAGTCTCCTGGTTCTCCAAGTTATGGATGGAAAAGGGTTGAAATATTTTTTTCAGAAAATTTGCTAGCTTTATCGCATTGCCACCTACCAGCTGGCTTGCGGTACGGGTTTTTGTGCCAAAGGCTGTAGTTAAGAGCCCTCTCCCTCTGCTGTCTAGATATGGGCTTCCTGACAGTATATCAGCTTACGTACAAACATAAATACTCTCAACACCAGTAATTCCATGCTGTATCTGGCGTCTCACAATATAAACCAGGTCACCTTATCTCCTGCATACAACAGGTGGATAGGCGAAAACATGATGTTGCTAACACCTCCATCAGAGTCCTTTAGAAAAAGTTCACGCCTTTCATGACCACCATTCGTAATAATTATTCCGCAGGTCCCACGACAGACATAGTATCACTGTGTCGTTGAGTACTGACTCCTGTCATTCAGCCTGAGGCCTCTGTCATCCGTTGCTTATACCTAGAAAACGAATCAGTATAGGTGCCTTTAGCGGTCGCATTCTAAAACGGATAACCATAAAGACATCTCTCTCACAAACCTTAGACTCATTGCACGTCGATGTTCGCTGCATTTCGGAGATTAGAATCCAGGACAGCAGTCAACTTATGGAACTATCAGCCTCTGCACCGTTTAACCGATACCGCCTATACAATCTAGGTGATTCCACGGCTGCCGCTACCGGTCAGGCTGGGATAGATATAGTGCTCAGCACCATGGCCTCAGCTAAATTAGTAGATTAGATTCCTGTTAACAATAGACTTGGCTTCGTCTGTTTGGCAGATTCAACTAAGATCAACTCTAGACTCAAAATCTTCAGAACTCTTTCCGTTGTCTGTTTTTGTTCCACTTGGTTGTAATGACATCGGTGTAAAGGACGTCTTTCACTCTGGCCTGGCCACTCTCCTTCGGTCGACATATGTTTCCGATATAATCTTTCTAACCAAAAATATGAACTTACATGTCGATCATGTTGATGAAGCCGAGTCTCGTTTAGATGACAGGTTTGGGATAGCATCACATCGCTCGGATAATGGCTGGCAACCGTGCGCTGAGCGTGTCATTTTTGACCAGCACTAGTTTTAGATGTTGTGCTTGACTTCGTTGTACTTGGGGCCCCTCTTCCTCCTCCGAATCAGGCCTGGTTTCAGATAGACCACATGGCTGTTAGTTATAGGTGGCGTGGTTTGATTCAAGACCGTTGTTCTTATTAGAGCACATACTTTGATTCAGATCATGTGTTGATACTTCGCCGTTTCGTTCCTATTTTTGCTGGGCAACGATCCCACCGACACCAACGGTTGGTTGTTGAGGAACTGGCTGTTTCGTCGATAGAGCGTAAGCATCGAAGTAGCCTAGAAGGCTGTGTTAGTAGTTCTCACTTCTAACATCCTAATAGCTGGTGGACCGAGATCTCACAGGCAGTTTGTGAAGCATGTACTGTGGAATGCGGTATGTGGATAGTGAGTTGAACAAACATTGTATCTCGGAATTGTTAGAAACTAGACGAAAGATTCCTCCTGGCAGTTCATATACCAAGTCTAAGAGAGGTATCCGTAAGAAGCTGAAACGTAGCCTGGCCGCCGATCGTGAGGTTTGGTTAATGGAGAAATTTAGAAAATAGCTGTGGTTTTTGCTTCAGGAAACACGGGCAAATTCTTCAGGCTTATCTGCACTACTGGATTCAGGTGACCGTCTGTCAGTGAAGCTATCAACGAGACAGATGGCACATTCATATGTAATAAGTCTAGGAGGTTAGAGTGATCTGTGGAACAATTTGGGAGTTTATTTAGGTGACCCTTTGTTTCTACGATGTTGCCGCTACAAACTTGTAATGTAGTAGCCTGGTTGGTAGATTTGTAGCCACCCACTGAGACTGAGATTCACAATTACGTTCCGGTTATCAAACGTGCTAAGACTGGTGGCCCAAATAATTTTGTACCGGCACTTTTCAGTGAAGGTGGAGAGGCGTCTGTAGTGGGTTTCACGTGGTTGTTTCAAATTGTATAGACGACCGAGTCCATCCTTATATGTTGCGGTCAGTCGATAATAGTTTTCACATTCAAGAAGGGTATCATTGGCTGTTGCTAAAAGCATAGGAGAATTCGTTTGACCTCAGTCATTACTGGAGTTGTGACATCCATCATATTTCGTAGACTCACTGCAGCTTGGGAGATGAACATTATTGAAGAAGAAACAGTTTCGCCTTGGGCGGGGATGTTTAGATCACGCTTTTGCTCTTCTTCATGTATTGCAGCAGTGTCATGTGTACCGCCGGCCAACAATTGCCTTGTTTCTAGATTGTAAAGGTGCGTTCGATTTGACGGATCAATCTACACTTTTAGAGTCACTTAATCGCTGAGGTGTATTGACAGAATGTGAACACGCTGCCGGTGCCTTATTCTCATATTCCAACTCAGGTCAGGGTTTGCAGTGAACAGTTTGACGGTTTTAGCACCGTGAGCAGCATACCTCAAGACTGTCCACTCTCACCACTTTCGGTGGATGATATAATGAAGGTTTGTCTGAGGCAGTCACAAGTTGTCGGTATTGACCTCCCACCTGATGGAAGATTGACCGATCTTGATTATGCTGACGGCAAGGTGTTGCTGGTTAACACTTTTCAAGCAGGGCAAACAATGTTAGGGACTATTTGGCGTTCTGCCAAATACTTGGGAATGCACTTTGTAGCCTTAAAATGCAAAGTGCTTCTGCAAGATTGCTGTTATTGCGTTGGTTTAATTTTGGATAATGAAGTCATGGAGGTTGTTGTCCGGGTTGTGTATCTGAGAGGCTTCCTCAGCGGCAGTGGCGATGTAGAAAATAAAATAGAACCGCATATCTTTAAGGCTAGGCCGGTGTTGGCTAATCTGGGGGTGTCTCTGGCGACAAAGAGGTGTCTCTCTGGTGCTTGAGGATCGCGTATATTAGGCTACAGTAAGGGCTGTTTTACTTTACGGCAGCGAAACATGACCGCTCATGGTAGAAGATGTGAATCATCTTCAGGTAGTTGATCACCTATGTCTGCTTTCGATCGCTGTTGTTATATGGCCTCATTGAATTAGCAACGAGGACGTTAAAAAGCGAGTATTTGGTAGTGATTGTCAAACGGATTCTTTTGTTCACTTCATACATTTGCACAAACTTAAATGATTAGGTCATGTAATAAGGATGTTAGCTGGTCGCCTATCACACCAAGCAAGGATAGTCTTTCAAGACGTTCACGCTACAGTTGGGCTTCGGTTTTCATTACTTTACCCTGCCATTCGGGATAACAAAATTTTGGGTTCCCTCCGTGAACTTCACATGTAGCTTCTGATTCTTATGTCAGATTTGTGAGGTAACAGAAGGCTGATAGACAGTTCTCCTGTGCGGTGATATCTTGTGGTCAGTGTGCTGCGAAGGTTGAAAACGAATCATACATGTTTTGTGTCTGTGATTTAATTTTTCTGAAGGTGCAGGCAAATTTCGGTCGTCCCCAATCCGTTCTAGATGCCGGACGTCGTTCTTCGTAAAAATTATTACACGAGTATATTGATTTATTTGTTCTGTGGGTCGGAGAATCAGGGGTCGCTCAAGTCGTATTGAAAGTATTCCGGTGTATGTCTATATGTACCGGTCAAGAGTCTTTCAGTTGTCTGTTTCCTTCAGCCTGGGAAGTGAAGCTCTTTCTGGTATTGAATAGCTATGCCACAGTAAGTTTGTGATATTAATACGATGGACCGCCCGGAACTCAGCTTGCTCTGTTTTTTCTGCGGCTGTTTTTCCATGGCTTCTTATTTTTAAATACTCTATTAAGACTGCTTCGCGGATGCCACTTTGCTTTTTTGTTGTTGTGGTGCTTGTTTTCGATCGTGACACCTACGGGCTGTAATCCATATGACTGTTGGCCCGCCTACAGTCCGCAGTTGATTTGGCATGTTTTTTCTTTTTTCCCCCAGGTTAACGCCTTATTTTACCAATACTTATTCGGAAATTTAGTTGCCATAGTGCGAATACTATTCACAATTTTATCTCGGTTTTACTTTTTGTCTCGAATGGACATTTCGTCTCACGGTTTTTTAAATTGTAAAATATATGTACCAGCTGTTGGTATGATGTGGGTGTTTATGTCGCAGGGAATTGGTTGAGCAAGCCTGGTACATTGGACGTTTATGAGGTATTGTCTCTTAGCAATCAATTTCTCGTTTGAATTAACCTAGCCATCCCGGTCTATGGAGGTCTTTATCTTTTGTTTTTTGAAGGGATTGTCGTCTGTTCCTTTACTGTTATCAGATATCTGGCTGGTTTTGACATAAGTAATTAGGTTGTCATTGCAACCTTAATGGTGATTGTGCTCACTCCTAATCTTCTGTTCATTCCAGGTCGTAAATTTCTCATAGTCAATGCCGTCCTACCCCTGACACCCATTATCTTCTGCAGTGATGACTTTTGTGCCTTGTGTGGTTACTCTCGCGCCGAGGTTTTGCAACGATCAGCTGCTTTGGAATTCTTATACGGCCCGCTGACTTCCTCTAAAGCCATTGGTGATTTAAAACGGGCTCTGTCGGATTGCAAAGAAAAGCTTATTTTGGCAATTCTGTACAACAAGGCTGGTGTGTTACTTTCACGACTACAATACCTTTGTACTTCTCTACCGACAGTTGTGGTTACATTCTTCTCATAATCAGATTGCTCTGTCCAACCAACCGTCTTTGTAAATAGTTCGAAATTTTGCCACGTATCAGTAATTTTGAAACTTCGCATTGTAACCGGTCTCTTACTAAGCTTGGCTTAATGGCTACCAAATTATCGATAATTCCATCTGCCTGCCTTAGGCAAACAGTTACACAGAGTGGTTTACATATTGCTGTCGCTAGTAATCGAGGGTTTAGCCTGACCACTGTTGTGTCACATCTGGTTGCCTTTGTTGAACATCGTGGACCAAAGTTTACGAGTGTCCGCGCCTACACTCATTTCTGTTGGTAGACAGTTAATCAACATCACCGACATCAATGTACCAGCGGTTGGCGCTTGTGGTTAAACGACGTGCAGTCCCGGTAAAAAGAACAAACCTCAGCTTGAAGTAAAATTGTGGGAAGGAGAGTATTTATGCCGGTGAAGTGCAATTCATAACCCTCTTAAAACTTTCCAAAGGTACACGCAGCATGTGGACTGACCAACGTCAAGCAAGCATTACCGCCTCATAAATCGCGAGATAAGAGCAGTCCCAAATACACGTCAGAAGACTGTAGGGTTCTCACATAACCATCTGAGTTTTTATTTTCTCGTTTGAACCCTGACATGTATTTGGGACTACTCTTATCTCGCGATTTATGAGGCGGTAATGCTTGCTTTACGTTGGTTAGTCCACGTGCTGCGTGTACCTTTGGAAAGTTTTAAGAGGACCATGAATTGCACTTCACTAGCATTTTGAAAATCGCACGGTCGCCTGATGATTGTGTGGTCTCAGACGGTGAAGGCTCTAACCGCCGTGGTGACTGTGGTTGGTTGTTGCCATGCGCCTGGTTAGGGACCCTTTTGCACAGGGGAATATGTCACCTGTGTTTGTAAGAGTGTTAACTGCTCCATATGAATTGTTTGTAACGATTGTTTCATATATCTGCTCCTTCGTTAGATTCAGCCACACTTCCAGTCAATCCTGTGTTAACTTGGTAGAATTTGAACATTTTCGTAAGTACCGTAACAACTAACACTTCTAAGTCTTGAATACATTGGTATAGTCACTGATTTTTTCATCTCAGTTTACTGTGTCGACTTCATGTTTTATACTCTGTTGCAGTTAATTGCGCCTCAGTATATTGACGTCGAATTCGGCTCGGGCACTGTCTTCCTTCGTGTTCCTTTTATTATTAGGGGTTATCCTATCTAGCGGATATGAGTACATCTAGACCACGTGTCACCTATTTCACTAAAAGTGTCACCATGTGCAACTGAGCAGTGGATCAATGTATTCATCTGACTGTTCAATTTTCAACTGACGCCCCAATATGTGTTTGTTGTTCCGGTCACCCTGTAACTAGGTTTCAACCGTAATGATACTTCACTTTATTTCCAACCATACGGTCACATCCAATTAGCATACTAATTTTTAACTGCGTGATGCCATCGATACTGCGCCTATGTTCAAAACTGTCTATGTAAGGATTTAAATTGTATTAATCCAAACATGACATTTCGGATAAACACACATTGGTATTCTGGCTTGCATCTCGCTCGACTGTACTGACAATGATAACCGTATGTATATGTATTCTATCATTAACATGTCCGTGACAGCTTAGTTTTAGTTCCTCGAATCCCAACCCAATCTTATCTTTCGTTGTAGGTTCCCACTTTGTTTGCCAAATCGCAGTGGCCCCAGTCCGAAATGCCGAGTGTCAGGTGCGACTGTACATTCTTACATTCAAAGCTGCTTCGGATTTTGAAAGTTCTAACGATTCCCGAACTAGATCAGACGTTGCAGGTGAGTTATTGAGTGGGCAAATGGTTTTCAGTGTGACGACCCTGAGGATAATACATAATGTCGACGGTACGTCGACCAACCAACTTACTGCTGCCGTTTTGTGCCACGGTTTTATCAAATGCAGAAGGTCTGGTCTGCCGATCACCAACCAACATGTGATCCTGTACACCTCTAAATAAGGATTTGTGTTTTTCTTTTTCACAGACTGAGTGCCTTGGTCTAATTTGACAGCTCCTCTGCAGTACTGTCGTATCCATGTGTCACGAATCAGCCATTGCATTCAATATGTGCACACTCATTTGGGTTTCTGATTATCTATCAAACAATCAGTCGCTGTTCTCGGAATGGTCGGTTCACACTGGCTACATCTGAATGATTCAAGTTCTAAGTTGATCACTGGATCGCAACATCCAATTTTTCAAACATACATTATGCCACTTATTCGTATCAAGTTATTACTCTGATAACCCATAATATAAAAATTTGACATTTTTAGGTACGCAAAGAGCCGGAACTGCTCATGATTCATTCTATCAGCCTGCAGTCTTTCGTTAGTGAGTGTTGTGAGAACTAAGTAAGACATGGTTACAAGTTACAACTGAGTCATTCAGACGCAGATGGCTTCCATCGATGTTTGTGATAGTCACAATTGATCGGTACACAATTCATAGTACAAACTGACTGAGCATGTTAGCAGAATATGAAGAGGTGATTAATCACGGTTTCGAATTTATATTCAGTTGAAGTTGTATAGTAGGGGTGTGTAAAATTGAGTCGAATGCTGTCAGAAGTTTTTG
This sequence comes from Paragonimus heterotremus, assembly GCA_013368495.1. Classification (NCBI taxonomy): domain Eukaryota; kingdom Metazoa; phylum Platyhelminthes; class Trematoda; order Plagiorchiida; family Troglotrematidae; genus Paragonimus; species Paragonimus heterotremus. Next base: position 33,329 of record LUCH01003878.1, read on the forward strand.
AAAGTGGCGACGCAAAAAAGACATTCAGTAGGAGTGACAGAAGGCTTCCGAAACAGGTAAAGATTAATTCAGTTATCGACCCTCGTATGAGCATTCCTACGGCGCTTGAGCAGTAGTAGCCTAAAGTACAGGCTGTTTGAATGTTACCGTCGCTGAGCATTTGGGTTTTCACATGGACTCTGTTTACGCCACAAAGAACACAACATTCACAGCACGCGAATCAGTTGCGTGGGAATGGTTAAGATAAACAAGACTGTGGTCAGGAGTACGGAAGCCGGGATCAAGGCCACATTATAGTTGCCGAATTGGATGAGAATGACAGTATGTGGGGATTGTGGTAAATGGGCTTTGTACAGTCAACTAATTAGGTTTGTTGTAGGGTGCGTACATTTCGAGAGCTTAGTCAGACTGAAAATTTCGTGTACCTGATAAAGATTGTTCGGTGTGAATAATCAACCCACCCATCCACTAATAATGCAGGCTAGTTAACATGATCCAAGGTCGGCTATCACAAACTCGGTAAATCCTAACCATCTTTCATCATCATCACCATCATAACAGCCACGAGCCTAAACAAAAGGTACTGTGGCTCGGGCCGCAGCTCACCCCAACAGTGACGTAGAATGTCCTAGAAGAAAAAGTTACTAAGAAGTTTGAGAATTAATAAAAGAGGACTATGCGGAAGATCTAGAAATGGCATGGATACAGGTACGCCGTTGACTGCGAC
>LUCH01003878.1:46956-57891 GCA_013368495.1 Paragonimus heterotremus
AGAGACGCTATCCGAAATGGCGATGTGTCGCAGTCAACGGCGTACCTGTATCCATGCCATTTCTAGATCTTCCGCATAGTCCTCTTTTATTAATTCTCAAACTTCTTAGTAACTTTTTCTTCTAGGACATTCTACGTCACTGTTGGGGTGAGCTGCGGCCCGAGCCACAGTACCTTTTGTTTAGGCTCATGACTGTTATGATGATGATGATGTTTCCACAATTGCAGGAAAACTGATAGATGCAATGGCTGGTAGAAAACATAGGGGTTTGCTTTTTGACCTGGGCCAAGGAACACATCCCAAACTGGTTGAGAGTTGCAATGTCTAACCCGCCAATGAGTGACACTCAGCGAGGACGAAATACCGCTTCATCCATTGCAAGGCACTTATCGATTACAGGTCACAGTGTCAACACCGCCTCTTCGTTTAAGATCTTGATGAACGCTCACAACTTTTCAAGTACCTTTTTCCCATTGAATTGGGATTTTTCTTTGTCGCAGAAATCTTTGTTCTGATTTTTATAAGCGTTATTCCGGTTCGCGATGTGCTTATTCTTCGTAAGTGGCTTGGTTGATTTATGATTTATGATTGATTGATTGATTTATGATGGCTTCCTCGAAAAAAAGCAGACTGATTTTCTCTTTCTGAGAATCGGTTGTGACATCGTTGTCCGGTACTTGCACTCTTTTACGCATATTTTATGTGACCTCGCTTCACTTAAATTTGCGGTATTTCGACCTACGCAACTACTGATGTCTTCTAAATCTCTAACTCTGGAACATACAGCTAATCCGATTGGTCTGTACGTCGTGGTTTTATTTTTACATACTGAGTTGTACCAGAATTCAGCCTGCCTGTCGCAGAGCCTGTGTGATATAGTATTATCGTCCAGGGTATATCCGTCTATCACACATTGAACAGTGTTTACACGTAGACTTATAACGCATTACAGTATGTCTCACTGTCTGCAGTACTACGTTATATAATAGGGCTGCCAATTTCTTGGCTTCATTGTCGTTACCATGAACCCCTTGTAATCATGAGGTAACTACAAGCGCATACGATAACCACTATTACCCTGTCGTAGTCGTTCATCTAAAAAGCGCGTTTCCCCCGGCTCTCCGTTGAACATCCGATGTAGACGTTCCCAGATAACAGAACCATCTTTTGCGAAATAGATCATGCTACACCTTATGCAGAGCGCCTAAAGACTGACAATCCTCAACGTTCCTCTATTTTCCCCGGTATCACTCCGTCGGTTCTCATTCCATTTGGGTGGGGTTCAGTCATGTACAGTGTACACCGCATCCTATGTGAGGGCAGATCTGGTTAAGTGTGGACTCCATTAGTAACACAGACAACACAACGCTATAACGAACGTACAGGGCTCCTAACGCAAGTAGGATCACGGAACACGTATTTACTCCACAGAGGTTTATTGATTTGACGGAATTTACGTGTCATCCATAACTCCAACATTGTGACAAATACTGTGCAAGACTGCTGAATATAGCAACTCTTCAACCAACCAGAACGTCATCCTACAACGTGAGTCATCTAGCAGTATAGGCATAACGTCCTTTCCCCCCGCATTTCAAGTTAGTATCGATTAACTGACCTGGACCGCGTTACGGTTACCTGATCCCCCATATTCTTGGTACATATGTATGGCTGTTTCCTGTGTGGGCTTGTTTATATGTTCACCTTCCTTGCTGGCCGGCTTGGTTCGCGCAGTTCAGTGATGAGGTCGCATACGAGCGTGAATTTCGATGCACATTGCGACCCCTGTCTAGCCGGTTGTCTGAATGGTCACCCATAGGGATAATAACCGTTTCAAGCTGCCAGCTTATCTCCTGGAACAATCTAGTTTAGACTGGATGTGATTCCTTCCAGAATAAATCCCTCTCGTGGTTTGGTAGTACACGCATCTAGATTCTATTCACCTTCACTACAAAGACTGTGAAAGAGTAAATATAGCATTATGCTCAGCATTCTGTCAAACATCAGCTTTGCGAGGGTTTTTTCTAGGGACTCAGTTTGAATTGTCCAGTAAGCCAGTAAAATCAAATCCAATTTCGTCTGCACTGTTCTAGGATGTAACTTGAAAAGACCTTGTTTGCCAGTCTTAACTGCACATCCTGCCAAACTGTGTGACAAGGGGTGCTGTGGCGCATATCTCACACACTGCATACCAGTGCTATGTGAAACCTGTTAATGGTCCTCATTTATAAAGAGAGCTCCATCGTCCGTGCAACTTGTTTCGGGCGTCCCAAACACCATGAACGGATATCACATTCGGGTCACCATAGGCGGTGAATTAGTCGATTTAGCTCGATATCACCGACTTTGGAATTCACATAATGCTATAAAATCCATTTCCTGACTGAAGAGGTAAATTGGCTACAACTATGGTGTTCATCCACAGTCTGTCAGGTTTGTGTTTGAACACACGTGACTGTTTGCGTTAAACGTCCTCAAATCTCTCCTGCGGCCAATTTTACTGTCATATTTCTGTACAGAATTTGCCCAAATTACAGCCGACCAGATCCAGATAGTCCACAGTTACTGTATACAGTGACACTAAGCTTTTCATCAACATGGTGACTACAGGTGGTACACTTCTCTGACATTGGAATCGGCTGTTTAGTGTGTGTTTGCAAGTTGACTAGCACACAGACATTTGGCTTCCATTGTCTTCATAAGCATGTCAATACCAATCTCCGTCGATTTTTAAGTGTACAGAATCGAGTAGACGGCGGCGTTATCTCTCTTCCACAACGTTCCTGATGGCATTAAGTCTAGGGTCTATGCAGTGAAACTGTCATTTTCTTGCTGTCGAACGATGATGCAAATTTACTCTCAAATTGACGTTGATTCATCCTGTCACAACGAGACGCGGTGTGACGACTTGCTTATCTTGATGACTTATTAGGCTAAACTGGATGGTGTGGCCACCACACCGACAGTCACTCATACCAGGCAGGCCAATAGGTAGAGGTATGACGAACCAGTCTTCTGGTCCTCCAGGTTGGGCGTTGGAAGGAGGCTGGCGTCTTTCTCCGGAAAACGTACCATTTCTGGTACACTGCTACCCACCCGCTGTCTTGCGGTATAGGCTTTTTAGTCAAAGGCTTTGGTTGAGAACCCTGATCGTTGTGCTGTCTAGGTCTGGGCATTCTGGCAATATCTCAGCCCACACAACCGTGAATAATCATAACACCAGTAATTCCATACTGCATCGGCCGTCTCGCAGTATAAACCGGGTCGCCCTATTCGCTGCATACAACAGGGTGGATAGGCGGAAACATGCTACTGCTGACCCCTCCCCCATTATACACTTTCCTAGCTATCAGGCCCCTCTCGACTTCCATTTCTAATAATTGCTCTACAGGTCCCACAACAGATGTAGCTAACCGTGGTAACACTGAGCAGGTAAGTTTCGTCCCTTGTTATTCAGCTTCATTCCACTCTCGTCCCTTGCTTAAACCCATAATGCGAATTAATATAGGTACTTTTAACGTTCGCACTCTAAAACGGATGGGTCAGCATTCTGCTGTCACACGAATGTCCGACTCATTGAGTGTCAATGTCTCTTGTGTATCAGAGACTAAAATCCTAGATAGCAACACCCACAATGTTTAACCGATACCGCCTATACAATCCAGGTGATTCCACGGCTGCCGCTACCGGTCAGGCTGGGATAGGTATGGTGCTCAGCACCATTGCCTCAGCTAAATTAGTAGATTAGATTCCTGTTAACAGTAGACTTTGCTTCGTCCGCTTGACAGATTGAACTAAGACCAGCTCTAGACTCAAAATCTTCAGAACTTTTTCCGTTGTCTGTTTGTGTTCCACTTTATTGTAATGACATCGGTGTGAAGGACGTCTTTCACTCTGGCCTGGCCACTCTCCTTCGGTCGACACATGTTTCCGATATAATCTTTCTAACCGAAAATATGAACTTACATGTCGATCGTGTTGATGAAGCCGAGTCTCGTTTAGATGACAGGTTTGGGATAGCATCACATCGCTCGGATAATGGCTGGCAACCGTGCGCTGAGCGTGTCATTTTTGACCAGCACTAGTTTTAGATGTTGTGCTTGACTTCGTTGTACTTGGGGCCCCTCTTCCTCCTCCGAATCAGGCCTGGTTTCAGATAGACCACATGGCTGTTAGTTATAGGTGGCGTGGTTTGATTCAAGACCGTTGTTCTTATTAGAGCACATACTTTGATTCAGATCATGTGTTGATACTTCGCCGTTTCGTTCCTATTTTTGCTGGGCAACGATCCCACCGACACCAACGGTTGGTTGTTGAGGAACTGGCTGTTTCGTCGATAGAGCGTAAGCATCGAAGTAGCCTAGAAGGCTGTGTTAGTAGTTCTCACTTCTAACATCCTAATAGCTGGTGGACCGAGATCTCACAGGCAGTTTGTGAAGCATGTACTGTGGAATGCGGTATGTGGATAGTGAGTTGAACAAACATTGTATCTCGGAATTGTTAGAAACTAGACGAAAGATTCCTCCTGGCAGTTCATATACCAAGTCTAAGAGAGGTATCCGTAAGAAGCTGAAACGTAGCCTGGCCGCCGATCGTGAGGTTTGGTTAATGGAGAAATTTAGAAAATAGCTGTGGTTTTTGCTTCAGGAAACACGGGCAAATTCTTCAGGCTTATCTGCACTACTGGATTCAGGTGACCGTCTGTCAGTGAAGCTATCAACGAGACAGATGGCACATTCATATGTAATAAGTCTAGGAGGTTAGAGTGATCTGTGGAACAATTTGGGAGTTTATTTAGGTGACCTTTTGGTTCTACGGTGTTGCCGCTACAAACTTGTAATGTAGTAGCCTGGTTGGTAGATTTGCAGCCACCCACTGAGACTGAGATTCACAATTACGTTCCGGTTATCATACGTAATAAGGCTGCTCGTCAGGGAAGGTTTATAGGCGTTCTCAGTGGATTTCACGTGGTTGTTTCAACTTGTATGGACGAGAGAGGTCATTCCTCCGTGCCGAGGTCACTCGATGATCAATTCCATTTTTATGAAGGATATCAGTGACTTTTGCGAAAGCCGTAGGAGAATCACTTTGCCAGACTCTGAGGATGCCAGCTAGTAGTCTGCCACACCGAACCCTCTTTACCGACACTACGGCCCACTGGCGTAACTTTCGAGGTGGATAGATGTTGACCTGGCGTATAGAAATGCAATCGTTCTCGACGGACTTGGCCACTCTCATTCGGTTTTTTCTCAGCGGCTGGCACCCTGGCGATTTACAGAGTCGGTGACTGAAGGCGATTGGTGTGTTGGCGGCTATTCGAGCTCAGTAGCGTGTATGTTGTCGTTGTTTGGTCGAGTTGTCTGTGAGGTGGGTGCGTTTAATTACGCGGGTCAGTGAAAGCTTTAAGGAAGCTGTCTTGCTGATAACTCCTTACTTTCACTTACAACTCGGTTATTTGTTTGCACATTATGGGCACCTTGACGTTAAATGTTTGAATATAGACGTAGCTATTTTTAGTACTTTAGTCCCTTCCCGTCTCCTTCTTCTCTTCGGTCTTCTCATGCAAAGTTTTTTTTTCCTTCGTCGTTTTGTGACAGTTAAGAATAAGCGTGAACCGCTGATGTATTGCTGTTTATGATGATGATGTTTCATCCGTGGACAGACTGTAAGTTGCCGGACTTTCAGCTTAATGGCAATATAACATCGCTTGTTGATTACTAGCGGAAAAGTCATTTACACCCTCATTTGGGACTTATTGAAACTTCCATTGATGTTGTTTGACAGGGTGACTGTGTTGGCTTGTTGTCCCTTGTTGTCAACATTGAGATAGGCAAATTTCTAGTAGCTCTTTTCACTTTTTAAGGGACAATATTCAGTCGCAACGCAGGCGATAGTTCAATATAACTCAAAATCGTTTGTGTCTAACGCTTCGAAGCATTCAGTACTGGTTTTTCATTACGTGCAATACACCAAAGCCATGTAGGTGAATATAATATCCTAATCATTTCCCTTGCAACCAACCAATTAGACTTAGTGACCAATAACATAGGTAGTATAGTTACAAACATGGGATTCATGACCCAAGAGGAAGTACAGAACATTTGTCTGGAGCACGTCTAATTGAATTAGTGAATTTTACTTGCGCGCTAACAGTTCAGAATTGCTAGCAGTACGATTCAAAGCAGTTGGCTATTAAGTTTTTTCTCTTCTGACAAGGGATACCCTGAACTATTCGTCGATACAAGCACGTCATTTGTGACAGATAGTCACTTTCCTACGTTTTGCTTTCTTGAGGCTGGTACTCAGCGGGTAGCTTTTATGCTCTGTAGACAGTGTTCAGTTGATTGCGCGCACGCTACTCACCATTTCTGTCCGGTGATCACCGTTGTGGTTCACAGGTCACCTTTCAGCCCTCAAACTTCCGTTGGTAACTAACCGATGAATGGTCAACGCGATTCTGTTATTTACCATCAATTTTGTCTCGTCATATAAGTGAAAATCTTTTGTCACAAGAACGCGGAAACTGTGACACACAGGTGATGCAAAAGCATTTCGGAAGATGTGCTCTAAGCTGTCGTCCATTTTCAGCTGTACTTGAGTGTTAGGAAATGATCGATAATGAACACCAGGAACCATCTCCGTGAACATTTGACGTTGGGGTTATGGAACTTATTTAGGAAACACTTCAGTACTATGCTGCAAAATAACTAAATCTGTGCATTTACTCATTATCACAAGTTTCCGTGTTATTGCTTCTCATCAGTCATACAATGTAACCGACGGTTTGTCATCTCAGCCGTTCATTAGCTATTCACTGCCTGTTAAATGCTTGTTATTCCATACTATTTTGCGGATTAGTCGGTGGTACCAGTGTGACTCGGTTTCTTGATGGTTAATCTAGTTGATTACTAAAACATTGATAGATGCGTTCCACTCATACAAATTGGCACGATCGCGTCGAGTTCCGAACAACATTCTCATAATTGAACAATTTTTTTTATAATTCTAAACATTCGTCACTAGTTTCCGAACCTACTCTCGATAACATTAACATTATCTACTTAGCTTCCAGTCATCTTTGCTTTGGCAGCCTGGTTTGTGCCAATCTAACGAGTGAAGCATGTGACTGTAATTAACTTCGACACCAAATTTATTACCCGGATGTCCAGTTTTTGGTTTACGCAGTATTGTTCCTACACTGTCTCTCAATTAGCTCAAAGCTCATTCTACATCTCCTCTGTATTGGGTAGCTGTTGATCATTTATTTCTGTCTTTCCACTCAACTATTTGAAACAGTCCTTGCTTTCTTTTTTTAAATGGCGTTTTCATTCAAATTTGTCGTTTGCGTAAACATTTCTAATAATTATGTTTTTGTCCTATGCCGTTTTCTTGTTTTCTCTGTTTCGACTGGGTATTTCTTTTTATTGTCTGTACGCGATCTTTATTGTCCTTGGCGATAGAACGAGTTACATCTCCGCAGACCGTAAGAAGACGACACAGTTCTACCGACATTCACAGCACCGGTGTACCGCTTACTACCGAGGCGCACAGAAACGGGGGGCTGGATGCGCTTGTCGCCAGTTCCGTGCCGCACGCCGCTTCTGCTCAAAATTTGTCCTCGCCAGTGGCTGTTGTGCTTCGCAATGTGGAACAAGCGAAAAAAGCACGTCGTTTTCTGCCCAGTAAAACACACTCCATGTTCACCGGTTCTACACATGGAACGCGTCCGGACTCTGGTATGGCACACGATGTTAGTGGAATTGTGATCAATATGGATTCAGGTGGTACGACCCGTCGTAATGTGTCGGACAAGGTGGCAGAGGTAAGCACTATTTGATCGGTGTTGAACTCCTCCGTATCCTTAATCCTGTAAAAGTTGATGGTTCGTGGCACTTTCCAAAATGCACTTGTTCTGATAGTATGGAACGTTCTGATGTAAAGCTTGAACTGAGTCGGGACTTGTTGACTATGAAGTTTCAGCAGGTATACAATACTTGAGCATAAATTCCGCTCGTCCCCTGACCTGAGGTCATCATCATTTTAAAAATACATAAGTAGTTGATGCCAACATTTCACTGTCGTACAATTGTTGAAAGAGGACATTACAACCTTTGATTAAGTTTACAAGAGGAGATAAGGTTTGGATTGAATGTATAGAAGCGCTTTTGTCTAAACTCGATCATTCAACATCAAGGCACCCCCTCGCTATACACCAAGAACCAATTGCTCACATAGGTAATTTTCGGCTTCAAATCGTTCTCATCGGTACTGTGACGCAGACAGTAGCGTATGAAATAACAGATGTGTGACTAGATTGGAACGTCCGAAATAAATGAAGGAGCAAGTGAAACAATGACAATTAAAAAAAGTATTTTATTAATCGTACGAGTGCAGGCTCACCGTTGGCGGTAACAACTACCATGATTGCAATGCTAATGGTTGTGCATTCAGCAACCGGGCAGGGGGCACTTCCTAGCCTTGCCCAGGTCAGCGGTCAAAGTTCATCGCTTAGACCTATTTCACCGGTTGATCACCTTGCAGTTCTTTCCAGTCATCAGCACCTCCTGTGTTAGACATCCCGTTGACATAATGACTCATTCAGTCATTGTCCCGATTATCGGTCGCAAATTCGTGCGTTGCCTATATATTCAGCTCACCTAGTGGAGGCTGACTGGCGACAACAACAGTTTATCAGTTGTCCAATATGTGGAACTAGGTGGAATTCTCACACGCATCGTATGCTTCCTTTTCATCGACTCTCAGCCATCTTTCCAACAATACACAGGGTGAAAGTTTGTGAGTGCACTACCTGCCTTCGTTGTCTTCATGGACACGCCGTCTTCAATATTATAAGTCGATGTTGTTATACAGTGCAGACAAGTGAAGCCGCCTGTTCACAGCAACCGGTAAAGATTCACGACCAACTCAGTGTTGTACTAATTCATCCCTATCACTTAACCGATTCTACATAGTTCACAGGCTGCTTACGGAGAAACAATATAAGTCATTGTTGTATACATGCGCCATATCGATCAGCTTGTTATCTAACAGGAACTTCACTTCGTGATCTTCGGAACCCCGGGTGCTTCTTCCGCTAATAAGAGATAGATATAGAAAGCCCTTGTTTAACACTATTTAGAGTTGAGAAAGTTAGCGGTGACTGTCTATAAACACACTTTGTCTACTCAAGAGGGACATACTTTAATATCAACAAAATAGAGCATCACAAAGAACACCTTGACGATAAGAGGCAACTCCAAAAAACATGTTGAGCAATCTAGCCGAAAACTGACCTTGGATCCAAGCGTACCGTCATCTTTGTCTGAGAAAATGCTTGTCAGTGCTTGTCTGTCTGCGGCAGTGTGAACGGTGTACTCATGATCAGGTCGAAAAACAGCCTGTTCCCGTATATGGTTCTTCTGTGTTTCAGGAACTACCCTATTGTGGAATTCGTAAGTTTCTTAGAAACGGTTGAGATGAGTCGCTTGCGTGTGTGTTCATTCCTTGATGTCCTGTCACCTTTTTTGAAATTGGAATGACCGGCTGTATGCCCCATTCGTAAGGCGTCTCTTCAATTTCTTATATGGCACGACGGGGCGTAATACGTTCAAGTAACACTTTCTCATTGTCATCTTTAAAGAGATTTAGCTGAAACAGATTCTCTCCGTATATCTTATTATAGTTTGATAACTTAAGCCCTCAAGCTGCTTCCGTTTTTTGCGGGGGTTCGTCAGAAATGTTATACTTAAGCACAGCCTGTGTTGTCCACAGCCGAGTGAGCTGACACAGTTCAGTTGGATTGTTCTTTAGAGAGCTCGGGCTATCTGTCAGATCACCGGAACAGACTGTAAGGTTGTGAACCTTCCTGATCACATATACTCTTACTAACTTTTTCCACGGCCTGCGTAGCCAGTTATCAAGGAAGGCAACACTCGGTCATTCCCTGCTAAAACTGCCGTTTGCGTCCTTTTAGCCCTGTCGGTCGAGTGGTATTCTTGGTGCTTGCGCGGACTGTTCTTAAGTTTGCTATTCCGTTCCCAATAGCGGTCGTCATGTTCGGATTCGAAGCGGTCAGTCGACGTTTGCTTATGAGCTGTATTCAGTTAGCCAAAATATTTCTATCATAGCTGTGGTATCCTTTTTGCGCAAACTTCTTTGTGATGCGATAAGTTGACTTTTGACATTTTTATCTAATGTTCGCTTGGATCAGTCCACTATTTGTGACTTCAGCTGGTTGTCACCGCTGTTTGATACGCGGTCCATACAGCCCTATCACTCAATCCTCAATTGACCGTTTTGCATTTATGAACAAATAATTTCTGTAAAAGTATACTGTGTAACCGGCACGACCAACGACATTTTCTGACTCAAAGTTGCTACCCTCAAGTGATATATTATCTTTAACGGAATGGTGCCATCGACAGTTGACAACAACATGATTAACTTAGATTAGTGGTTTGGTTGTACGAGACGGTTCCCATTGGATACATTACCGTTTCTTGTGTCAAAATTCGAAACTGGACATCTGAAGTTCGTGAGTGACGCACACTTGCAACAGCCGACCGTTATGACCTTAGTTCGGTACAGTATACGCCTCCTTTGTTATACCCCCACTATATTACTCGCTAACTTTTCTTTCTGGCCAAATTATGTATCCATATTACTGAAAAACACCGTGATCTCCACTTATTTCAGTTAGAGAAGTCATCGTAAAGTGTGTTTTTTCAGCATCGGAGCTTCTGTCCTGTGAGATACAACAGATATGATAAATATACGGTGTCCTTTTGAGCTGTGTCGAACAGTAAAACCATCGTTGTTTATCATTTGTCTTGAATTAAAAAATATATCATCGCCACTGCCGGGACTTGAACCACGGACATTCAGTTCATGAGGCAACCGTGTTTACCACTACGCCATTGACCTCACATTAGGCAC
>LUCH01003879.1:8342-19326 GCA_013368495.1 Paragonimus heterotremus
TATGGTCGGTGGACATGATGCGTTCTTCTCCAGCCTCTGGAAGCCAATACAACAAAGTCATGACTGAACATTCCACAAGATGGACCAAAGTAGTAGCTATATTCGATCAGCCTGAGAACACTGTATGCAGGGTGGTGATGGAAAACATCGGTGCAGATCACGGGATACCTCGAAGCATATCGACTGACCAAGGCTGCTGCTTCGAAAGTGGGAAGTTTTGGAAGTGGTTTATTCTTCTAGGATAGTGCATGTCACTGTTGGGGTGAGCAGTGCTTCGAGCCACAGTATCTTCTGATCGAGCTCATGGCTATTGTGATGATAATGTTGAATTAAGGCGTCTGTCAGTTTACGGATGACTCATTGCGAAAGCAGACATTTGACAGTGGGGACGAAAGCTTCAAATCATTTATCAAACTGGAACGTTCCCATTGGAAGTCAAATAATCTTGTATCAATAGCGGGTGATGTCACAGTGTTCAACCAGGAAATATCAGTCAAATTGTTTCTTCAAAAAATACACTGCCGCCTCGTCAAGTCTCTATTGCACACTTTACACTTGACTAAAGATTATTTTTGGGCATCTTTGTATTTAACTCTCTACAACTTCAGCACTTCTACAGTCGACTTGCGCTATCTATCAAGGAAGACAACCTCTTATACGCAGGAATTGCTAGGAAATGAGTAGTAGCTGACCTACATCTTGCCAAGCAATGCAACTACTAGGCGGTTTGAGTACCTCAGAATACCTAAAGATAGCAACCAGTGAGACGTATTGAGAAGCCAGTTTCCTGCTCTTTGGTTCGTAGGCCCAAAATTTCTCCAGCCGTATGCTAATCCAAACCGCAAGTCGTAGTGTGAAAACAGCGAGTCGGCAAACAAACTTTATTTATTGATTTACTCACCGTTCACAAGCAAACTTCAACACAGCAATTAAAGGCGCTAGGGAGTTGGACGTGAGAGAACTTTAAGCACAGTCGCACGACAGTCACCAAAGAGAACGATTGTCAACAGAAACTCCAGTCAATCTTCGGAATTCAGACATGCGTCAGACTGGTTGAACAACGCTCCCAACTGCAATGAATAAAACATTGTTATCCTAGTGAATGTAGCCTACATTAGTGAGTGACGCGGATTCATCACACAACCACATGTAAGGCTGAGATACTCAAGCAACACACTAACGTTCATGTTAGTAGTTTGTAGTAAATTCATATTCACAAGGTAATGTGAACAGGCACGGTGGTATTATTAAGGCAACTGTCACGTCACAGTGAGTTTAGCATTTTGAGGACGTCGAAGCTGATCTCACTACAGTTGATTTCTTTATTAATCGCTGGTCCCAGGTCCATTCTCACATTGAAAACCTCCTCAAACTAAACAATCACCAGGTTTCCTGGTGGTGTCCACTGTGAAGACAGAAGAAAGTGCACCTTCATCTCGACAATAACTTACACTACTATTACCGTATTTGTGAGGTGAATGTGGTTACTATTGTCTCAAACGTCTCACAGTAGTTTTAGTCAAATATTTGCGGCCACAGTCTCAAACGATAGCCGAAACGGGAGTATAACCAATAGCTAGGTAGAAGAGGGGATAAACGTCAGGTAAAAAGAAAACATTTATTTGCTAATTAGTGACAAAGTAATGTGAAATCGCAAAAAAGAAAGTGAGGGACTAAATCGGTGGCAGTCGAAAGAAGGAACTCCCCAAGTTTCTGGTGTCAACGTTTAAATAAACTAATCAAATTAATCATATCACACCATGCCACATCTTCGTTTTCCAGTATCCTTCACTGGGTGATAAGTCTCTGTACTTGTTAATCCAAGCCAGGTGTTTTTCGCTGAGAAAATGCATTGGATAGATACATGGACAAGCACCGTAAGTCCGCTGCCCAAATTTGCAATATGTTCCCTGGTTGATAACTGGTGAATCATAACTGCACTGCTGCGTACAGGACCGATGCGGACCATGCACGTCGGCCTGTTTCAGGCTTGCACAGCAAGCTGAAATGGGTCGAATTGGGAGTTCCTCCAAAATTCGCTGCGGTTTGTAGTGCAATAAGTTACATGTGCATGTCTGTGAATCATCTTGGAACAGGTTTGTATCGCAGTTTCCTTTGCAATCTGGATGATGAAGTACGTAGATATAAGGTTGTGAACCGATACTGACGCTTTTGGAATCCTCATTTATAGGTGACTGTATGTTGTCAACAGTGCCGCTTTGATCAGAGCTCATGGTTGTGGAAGAATTTGACATGCGATATCTGCGTACCGGTTACCGCTTCTAGAAGCCATGGGCAACACAGTTCAAGCCCCTTTCACATTCACGAAACTAACGAAAAGATAACCAAGTGTTTCTGATTAACCACACACAAGGCGTTTAGCTACAAGTGTATCCTGTGCGATCTGAGCGCGTAAGAATCATCTCATGAATCATTCAAACTAATCGATCAACCAACATTTAAACCACTTAGTAGTCTAGATGGGCCAGTGGAGGTCAAATCATATATAATATTATTCAGCAAAAATGCGAGTCAGTGAATTTGTGATCTCTATCAGTCATGTTGCAGTGACCGGCAATCGTGTGGCTTCTTTAAGGATCCCGGCTGCAACCGTGTTTTCCTGCTTGTTTGTTCTGTACGCATGATTCTCTGTACGCCTGCAACAGGAGGCCTGATACGAACTCGGTGCCACTTCCTTCAATCGTGCAACTAATTGCACATAGTGAATGCTTGTCCATTTCTTAACGACTCATCACAATACAAACATACCTTATGCCGGAATAACACAAATGAGTATTCGGAATCTCTGCCAGAGTGTTTGTCTGAATCGTTGCATCTCGTTGGTGTGTGGTGATTCGAATGTCCTCGTTCGACACTGGAAACCCGTTGTTCAGTCACCGGAATAATCATGTTAAACGCAGCGCCACATCTCAGATGCATTTGTCTGTACACGTTCTCTAAGTAAATTGTTGAACCTGTCAGGTGTGCGTTCAGGCAAATTACCTCCCTAACACATCGTATCCAATACGCAACGCATCTCAGTGTTGATAATTTTTTACTCCATATTTCAATAAATAACGTGAACTATAAAAGCGGCTATATGTAGTCGAGTAAGGCCCGAAGTGGTCAGCGGTTCCATCTCAATCAGCAGATTTAGCGTTGTGGCCAACAATAATGTACCTTGTTCAATGTTTGCATGACTCATGTCCACGAACACTGGCACAGCTAATCAGGTTTTTACACAAATTTTCATGGAGTGACTATTCAGTGCTAAGCAGCACCCTGAACAACACATCCCGCCTTGATACCGCCAGACAAGCTAGACAATACGCTGTCCTTTGCTTAGGATGTTCGACTCCAAAGCTTGTATAGCTTCGCCCAACAAACAGATTACAGGTCGAGACCTATTCCCACATTAACTCATCCGCCCGTCATACACCGCAAAGCTCTCATTATTACAAGTGGTAGTTCGCGACAGTCAAAAGCATATCTATTGCGCTATCTTGATTTAAATAAGCCTTAACATTTTGTTACGCAATTTTGTTATTCACATATATTCGGTATACTGCTGCTTCCGTGTCATATGTATCACAATTGACGTCACTTACCTTCCGGTTATAAATAACTGTTATGCCACTAGGTCCAATCAACGTAAATCAAAACGATGACAAATAAACAATGAACAAAAGCGGACATGTTACTACACTTTACATATGTCTGTCTAATCATAATGTTCAGCGGAAATGAAGGAAAAATTTAACCAAATAAATCCCTTTTGGTTGAGTAGTTATTAATTTGATTTCCACATCACAGGTTTGAGTCCACACACTTGTGAAGACTGACTACTGTGAGCAATCACATCTCGTCACGGGGACCTCGGTTCCAGTATCCCTCTCACAAAGGACAAAAAACTTGTTCATTTTGGATTGTCATGATTTCTGCACAACAAATGCGGTTACCAACCGAGGGACCGTGTGACACTTGCTAGGTTTAGCAAACTGTTGCTCGAATGTAGACAAACAGGTTGTAAACAAAAATCGTTTAATTCGGAAGCGTTCCTCATAATCCGTTCTTTGAGTTTCAACCCAGGCAGACGAAAGCACCAGTACGAAAATATGTACTGAGGGGAAGCACTGTCTTGTCCGGGCGGGAATCCAAAGAGATGACCTTATTTAGTAACATCAAAAATGTCCGGCGATAACTGACCGTAAAATACATCAGCTGCACTGAGTAGACCATGTATGGTCCATGCTGATTGGATAGGTTAAACACTATGCATTGCTTAATGAAAGATATGATGTCCATAAGGCATCAAAATATTACAAATCCAACATAGATCAACCCTGATAGTTCGTCTGATGAAGTCGCTAATCTGATGATCACAGCCCGGTTTGTAGTTGTCTAACCTCAACACCCGTAGAGCTGGAGTAGAACAGTACAGAATTCCTTAGCATATACGCAAGCAACCTTTCAGTCTGTGGCACAGGCAATTCAGTTCGTGGTTGTTTGTTTGGGCTCATATTCGCTACTTCCAACTATTCGGTGCAACGCGAGAGATGCATGGGGCTGAATGTAGCAAAGACCATAGACTGACTAAGACCAAATGCTGTCGGCTCTTCGACAGATCCAGGCAAACTGTCGTGAACGCAACCAGCCGTTGAGCATCCTGTTTGTAACTTCACCAAGACGTTTGGTTCCATGAGAAGTGAGGCATTGCGGACGGTGCTCGATATAGTTGAATGTCCAGGTAAGATCGTCAGTTTCGTTGACGTGTTACATGTGAACAAAATGCGGCCTGGTAGCTAGATCTCTGGCTATTTTGACATTATCCCTGGCAGAAAGAATGCTTGTATCTCAGTCCCAATCGTGTTTAGTTTATATTTGACTGCAATGTTAACAGTTTCTCGTCAGATCTCTGAAAACGGTTTTGAAGTTGAATACTGCATGAATGACTGTTTGCTGAATATTTGAGGTTTCGGCGCTCCAACTTGGTTACGCAATTCGACGATGCGCATGTTGCTGTTTGCAGACGTCAGTGGGAAGATGATAGCAGATTGCATCGATGATAAACTTCACCATTGACTACGATTTTCACGACTGCGGCATTCGACTTTGGTTTAGATATCAATACAGGTGAGACATTTTCTTTCCTCCAATATCTTCCAAGCGAAAGTGCGACACCTGCGCCGGGAATCCGCATTGATGGGGAGGTCGTGCATAGCTGGAAGGAATTTTGCTACCTGGGTAGCAGACTATCGAGATGCCGGCCATGGACTGCCAGCTGCAACCTCTTGTGGCGAAGTCTAGCACTGCTTTCGGAATACTTAAAAAACATATCTGGAAGAACCACAGCCTGATGGAGATGCTCATCTATAGCTCAATGATGCTGTCTGCACTGCTTTCCGGCGGTGAAACTTGGGCAGTGTGTCAGCCGCTTCTATCTGCAAAGCATCTTAGGTACTTGGTGGTCGGATATGGTTCTGGACATTGAGATACTTCGTTGGGTGGACACGGACGGTATGGAAGCCATGCTGTTGCTCATTCAGCTTCATTGGCTTAGACACATTTGTAGGATGGGTGATGAAAAAATTCAGAAGCAGATATTGTACGGGCAATCGAAAGCGAGCAGCCGAAATCCCGATATCTAGAAGCTGCGTTAGAATACTGTTACCCAACCAGAATTTTCGCATTGTGATTTAATTTTAACTCTTGAGATAACTTAACATCAAACCAGACCGTCCGGGGGAATACTGTCCGGACTGCCTGTCAGTAGGTTCTGTGTGCGACAGTTCGATTGAAGCGCGCGATACATCAAGGAACTATAAGTGCCACAGGTCGTGGTGACATGTCTATTTGTCCTTGCGATGAATGCTGCCTCATGTGCGTCGGCCGTCTCGGACTGTTATGTAATCAACGGACTCATAGCACAGCGTTGGTGAAGAAATGACCAGCACGTTAGACGCAAATGAGTGATGTCTGTTATATCTAGCCTTTCGTTCATAATAATCAACCGGAGCCGCCGTTTGTTAAATCACCTCCTTCCTCCTTCAGAAAAATAGGCCGTAATGGCCGTCTACCAATTCTTTTTCTCAGCTTTTTTTGATGCTATGCGTGACGAAGGTCTTGCTTGCTTTTTGTTCAACTTCAAACTTTTGTTCGTCTCCTTTGTTCTTTCTTAAGTGCAATGATATTTGCCGATACTGAATTGCTTCTTGTCTTATATACTCAATATCTACCGGCCCAGCTTAGATTTTGTCATTAAGCTCGCTCTAGTTTTGTCTGCTGGAGATAAGAGTTTCATTCTCCTATCAGCTCACCATCTGGCCAACTAGCACTGACCGGCTGGATCGTAATGGACTCCCTTCCTAACCCCCTTGTCTTATTCCTTAGGGCTCACACAAGATACGAGATGTGTGAGTGAAATCAGAAGTGATACAGCACAAGCCATTTGTGGTCACGCTTTTGTGCAGATTTTACTTAACTTCGATCGTTGTGACAGGTAACTCCGAAAAACTTGACCACCAACAGTGTGAACTTATACATCAAAGAGAAATAAAAACAAACCCCCGACATGATGCGCATATCATGTCCGCCACAGTAGAGCCGGTGGTTTTCCCTTAAGTTGTCGGACATATGGTATATAAACAGAACAGTCCAAGGGATACTCGCATCGATCCACAAACTGGTATTTATCTCTGCTGAAATTCGACACTGTCAGTCTTGGTTTTATAAAGACAATGGAATTCAAGGGCACCTCCCTCAGATAACATGTTGTCAGCCAATGTTAACCCATAAGCTGCTACAAGTAGTACGGAGATTGATCAACGTTAGCCAGTCGGAGATTGTTTATGACAGACTTTTTCCGACGAACCAAGACAGTAGGATACAATAACAGAATATCCAATGAGAACCCAACATGAGCGAAGCCGAATAGCAACCACCGGAGTAAATGTTGGTGTTTATCTGTAAGAAGGTAGTATTTTTTTAGTTAATCCAAATTGTATTGTCAAGCAGACCTTCTCTGTACGGAACGTCTTGAACTGACAAACAATTATACACCATTTTTGTCAAATGATTAAGTGAATTCTCCAGATTTGATACAATACTTTGGCGTGTTTCACTGTCACAAGGGAGCCATCATGGAAGGTAGACACTTCAGTCGTATCACAAGTTTGCAAAGCAGTATTCTGACACCGTTATTTAAGATCTTCGATGGAGCAGGTCGCTCTTACGAGTATCAGTGTTTTTCACACTGCCACTAATGGAGGCATAACATAGTTTTCAAAATCCTACTTTGCATCGTTCCAATTTCTCACTCCAGCGATTAGTTACGTGGGTGGTGATAATCATTTGTTTGGATCACAAAAGCTTAAAACATTTTGTTCAGTTATTTTATCCTGACTCAACTAATTTTTCGAGAAATCAGAAGAACAAACGTCTTTATGGCTGTCTCAAGTTATTGAAAAGAAAATAATAGTTACATTGGAGGTTGAAACTGACCTGTACTCACCTCGATTCTGACTAGTCCTTTTTATCCCTACGATCTACGGTGTTGATATAGTCGATTTGGCTGCGCGTACTCGACACAAGTGCAAGAAGCTTGTGTTAATCAAGTCATTTTCAAGCCAACCTTGCCCACCAACCGTTCGTTCTTTTGATTAGCTAATACCAATCAACCTCCACTCTACTGACAACAGCTAGTGCGTAAGCGCTGACTGGCCGCATATTCTCCAGTGGGAATGCTGTTTCGATCCAGTCTCATTAAATGCAGAAGCACTAAAAATGGTTAATTCAAACTTGGAGATTACCTACCACTTCTGTGAAAGACTATGCAAGATACGACACCTCAGTGGTGCATAATCGGAGGTTTACTGCGCGTCAATCAACATGGTTGCCCCGTGAGAACGTGGGTCGGAGTCTAGATTTGGTCGCGGTAAAGCTCCGTACTACTGACCAGCTCTGACAAGTGCGAACCTCAATTCTAATGTAACTAACCTGAGACGCCTATGGTGACAGAGAGGCATTTCACTGAAGCTTAAGGGTCGCGTATATCAGCCAACAGTCAGGGCTGTATTACTTTGTGGTAGCGAAACCTGGCCGCTCAGAGTAGAGAACCTAAGCCGTCTTCCCGTATTTGAGCACCGATGTCTGCGTTCAGTCACTCATGTCGGGTGGCACCAGCCAGTAAACAACGTGGAGGTTAGGAAGTGGGTGTTCGGCATTGATTGCCAAACGAGTTCTTTTGTTCAGTCACCACATTTGCACAGACTTAGATGGTTAAGTCATGTACTAAGGACGCCAGCTAATCGTTTGCCACATCGAGCACTGTTTGCCGACGCTGCGGCTGACTAGCGTAAGGTGTGAGGTGGACAGATGCGAACCTGGCGTAGACAAATGAAATCGTTCACGATGGAGTTGGTCACTGTAGACCGAGTTTGTATCCCAGGCTGGGGCTCTAGAGAGTCACAGAATCAATGGCTTGAGACGTCAGGTGAGATGGCGGCTAACCGTGTTCAGTGGCGTGAATGTTGTCGTTGTTTGTCCTAGTTGTCTATGAAGTGGGTGCATTTAGTGAAGCGGGGCAGTGAATGTCGTAAGGAAGCTGTCTGGCGTATGACCACTTACCTTCAATTACAGCTTGGTTGTTTGTTTGCAAGGTGTAGACACCTCGATATTGAATCTTTGAATATAGATATAGCTATTTCTGGTAGTTAGGTCCCTTCGGGTCCCCGTCTTTCCTCTTTTTTTTCTTATACAGGACTTGCTTTTCTCTTCTTCGTGACTGTGTGGCAGTTAGGCATCAGTATGAACCACTGATGTATTGCTGTCTTTGATTGATGACGAAGTAAAATTTATCTGAATACAGAAGCTAACATCAAGTTTGAGTGACGCTGGATTCATATCAACCAAATCCTACGTCACCTACCAGAAGGATGGGAAAGTTTATGGACCTTTTGAAGGTAAAAGTGGATTGAAGTGCTAAATTAAATGTTGATAAAAAAAAACGTGACAACAAAAGTATGATGGAAATACACTTTAAGTTGAGTAATACCGACTAAAATTAGCAGGAGATTGCAAGACGTAAAAAATGGTCCCTGGAAATTATTAATTTCAGACTCTGAATTAACTAAGCTCTGTTTGGCAATGGCAATGTGCAGTAGATAATTTGTTTCCGTGACTCAGACAATGATTCCGTTCATATGTTAGTGTGTTGCATAGTCTTGAGTCACGTTGTTGAACGTCGCAACACGTGTCACTTGTCGGTGGGCTGCAATCACAACAATTCAGCTCTGCATTGTCAGAAGACGGACGGTTGCAAGCATCCGAAATGTGAGTCTGTTCCGAGTGACGACAACAACACCCTTGATAGACAAATGCACCACAGGGACATTTGAACGGTTCTTCACAGCAAGGAATCACCGGAATTACTCGACTTGCTCTGGAGGCTTCACACACACATGAAGTTTTGAATGCTTCCAAATATTCCGAGTAAGCTCTCTGTTGTTCCTCTTGTTTGACCGTCATTTTATGGGTCCAGTGTTTCTCACATTTAATTTGGTATTGTATACAACCGCAACCGGGACAACGGGGTTGGGTGCCTAAAGGAAAATTGGACCATTTGAGCAAATGTTTCACATTATCTGTCCAAGGATCTTTGCAAACTGGCAACTGTTCTGCACTAGGCCAACTATTATTGGATAAGTTGACAGAGACAGGTCTCTTAGATTGATCGTTCTTTATCACACTGTTCATGTTTCAGCTCATTTGGTACGTTGGAAGTTTGGAGAACAACTGGAATTTGTAACTCGCCTAAAAAAGTTGTGTAAATATCGATCCATTCATTCGAAGTATGTGGCTCAATAGCATTCACGTGAGTGAAGTAAAAGAAAGTCACAAACGGGCTGGGAGAAAATGTTGCAGAGTTAAAGCGAAAGTGGTTGAGTAAGGACAGATCATGTGAACGATCGATCGCGGATACTGATCTACACATTCAGTCAGACTGGAAAAATCAACCCATGCGGTACACAAAAACTTATACAGTACAGAGCAGTCTTAGTCTGTAACACCCAAACAATCTATGTTCAGCAAGATCAAAAGCACATGCATATTTCAATGTTCCTTCCAATTTGTTCAGTAGCACTCAAAGCTGCCATGGTGTTCATGCATCATTTTGCAAGAATGAATGGAATTTGGATGAACTACATAACAAATGTTGACATGAAAATTCTTCACGTCCCAAGAAGCATGTAATTTCCATATGTCAGAGGAGGTACACTTATAAGAAACGGATCAAACACACTTGCCGGTTAACCATTATCGTAGTGTTCGTAATGGGGACAAAAACCACTAGGATAACTGAAAGTGTGACCGAAAGTTGAGGCATTTCAAAGATATTCCACTACTGTCAAAAGATACATATATCTAATTATGATTAATTCTGACTGTCCACTTCTTTGAGGTCGCTCTGAATATGTTACTCATGAAAATAGAATTTTCCTGTCAGCCATTAACATTAAAATAACCATGAAAGCTTACCCTTAGTACACCCAAAGTCGTTTATTTTTCAAATCACAATCAGCGTTACCGGTTACGTCAACGAAATACCTTGGCGAAATTAGGCAAATACTACTTTGGATATTCATGGATGGCACGCATGTTTGGATGGCTAAAAAACTGAACTCGTCTCATTGATTACCACTAAAGTAAATGATTAACCGAAGAGCTTCAGTTTAGCAAGAGTGAAGGAAAATTGGGTCGCTATCAACTATCGAAACACTGCTACTGTAGTGGAACCAAGTAATGAACTGTAAGTGTTAGCAAACAATCTACAGTAATTGTCTACGATAAATTCCACAACACTACGTTTGTTCTAAATCAGAAGGACGCTCCTCTTCAATAATAAAGTAATTCCAGGGAATTCAATTCCTCCAACCTGCTAAAATCGACTGTTGCTACAGCTAAGTTCCGGTAACAACGATCACGT
>LUCH01003879.1:54353-66228 GCA_013368495.1 Paragonimus heterotremus
CACCCTTCAACACTGATCAAACAAGGCACAGCAATCTCAAAATAATGCAACAAACCCTAACAAAATCAACAGCCATGGTCTTTGACTTTTGTAACTACTGGGTTCACTGTATGTGCAATCCCGAGTTCCCCATGGACTTGTATTTAAGGATCCGAGACTCTCCCACCCCGGTCCTCAGACACCATTGTGTGACATGCTGACAAAACACCTTTAAGGACCTTATCCTCCAGGATAAAGATGGAACACTCGAGTTAATCAGTTCCTCACCCTCTACAATCTGCAGGCCCGAAACGCCAAATGCGGAAAAGCTCAGCTTGGTTACATATAACCAAAGCCCACCGTCTCCTGTACTATCTAGTAAACCAAGTTCGGCAGGCCAAACTAAGCGGAAGCGTAGTGAATGCATTGTTACTGTGTATCAGCAAGCTGAGACGTCCATGTCACCATCAGCACGGTCCAGGAAAGCTCTAAGTCGTTAGTCAAATACCGTCATCACATCGCCGCCTTCAAGCTCATAACACAAGGCAGACTACGCCTAGGTGTAATCGCGTTCCCGAGTTCGCTAGGTAACCCAACCATCTATACCGCTTGAGAAAGCGAAAGCGCGTTGCTCAACCGAAAAGAATCTGATGATCAGTTGCGGTTGAGATCCGTTTGTGAGCTGCTTAAGCTAGGTGTGGGAGATAAGCCCACGCTATGCAGGTTTCGCGAATCTTACCAGGACGGATGCACTCAGCCAACTAGTGTCACGCCCGGTCGGACAGACCTCGAGGAGTTGCCCGTAAGAGCATCCCTCTTGCCTCGGAGCGAAACCTGACTTCCATAGGATGATCAGTGAGACTCGACGAACGGCATGTCGCAACCTCCAAAGTTCCCAGTACGATGAAATATGTAGTTCAGTTGTACGCGACGTAGGGAACATGAAGGATGCGGACGGATTACATGCACACAAGCGCGACACTGACCAGTGGAATTTTATCAGAGGTAAACTAAACCAAGACGTAGGAGAATGCGAAACATGGTCTGTACAATGCCTTCGGCGCCCAGTACACCTGTGCACCATCTTACTCCGCATAATATTGCGAATCACCTTCTTCGCAAAAGAGTTGTTGTCCACTGTGCTTCAGAGGTAGTATACGCTGAGAACAACTTCCCATCTGAGACTAGATCTCACGCAGGTAAACCGAAGTTTGAGCATGAAACGCCCTTTACTTGTATACTTCCTATGGCGGGTAGCGTGGTCAAGATGACCAAAATACCGGAGGTCATCAGTAGCCCAACACCTCCCATACAGCCAAAATCCTGGCGCAGTCGACCTCAAAAACGTCAGCCTAGCTCAGGCGGTATCCGCTACACATATGAAGGCAGACACTATCCCAGATAAAGGTACGCAAGTACACGTGTTTGGCTGGTGGTGCATGTTTATCAGTGTTCTTTCTCTAAAAAACAAAGCGCAGGACCTGTGACAGCTCATCCATCCAAAGAAGCCCAAAATCCCCGATGGAGCGGAGACATGGCTAACATCGGACATATCCGATCACGAAACAGAACTTCCTGGTTATGTTACCTTTTGCAAAGATGAGCTAGCCAACAGAATTAGGGACGTGACAGTCTACTTTGGTGCCGAATTACGCGCGGCTCTGAACAAAGATCCAACTCTGCGGTTGCTTGAATAGTCCCCGTGGATAGATGTCAGGACGCCTCACTTATCACAACTCATCGTCGACGTCATTTATCGTGTCCCGTCCACAGTCCTAGAATGAAATGGAAGAATGCACAGTGCCATTAAGCGGGCCGCCGCAGTCCCTGGGTATGGCACCATTGTTTTAGGAGACTTCAACCTCCCGCATGCAGGCCTCTCCAGCGTGTTAGCGTCTGGCACTTCGGTCACTGAGTTCTACAATCTTGCGCAGGAAGTAGCACCCACCGCGCATGTCAATCAACCCACAAGGCGGCGAGAGTCACAGGCCTTTCCGACTAGACATGGTCTTAACTACTGAACCCCATATGATGGATATACTCGAAGTAGGTCAGCCGTAAGTTGCAAGCGGCCATACCGCAATCAGGTTTTGCACAATATGCAACGTCATGAGCAAACGCCCCTTGCTGTCGGATCGACGCAATTTAATACCAGCCAACTTCCGGAATATGCGAGCACACTTATCCCAAGCTAACTGGCCACCACCTGAAGAATGCAGCACGGTAGATGAAAACCTAGTGCGTATTGTGTTACACCTGAACACCGCTATAACTTGTTCAGTTCGACCTTACACCACACACTCCACCTGCAAGTCGTCCTGGTTCAAACCATCGTCCAAGCTTCTAATACAAGAGATGTGGGCCCTGCTGGATGCATTCCTCCTTAAAGGATATGGCGCCTCACATCTGGCACGCAAGCGCTGTGGTAGTCAATACACGGCAGCCGTACGCGTTGACCGCATGGCTCACCAAGTATCACCTGCGAGGCCCACCGCTGATTGTCCTGAGGGATTCTTTGGGCACTTGGCCTCCTTGACTAGGTCGAAAGCTGCCATATCGTCCCCCATGGTAGCTTCAGGACCCTCCACTTCTTATTAAGAGGCAGCTGAGATACTACGTGCTCACTGTGCTTCTAGCTTCAGCACCTCCACCGACACGGAACCACGCGCCACGATTTTCAAGTCTGATTGTTCCCCGGATTCATTCCTTAACTTTACCCCACCTAACGTAGGCGCCAAGCTACTCCTGCTGCGCGTCGATAAGTCCTCGCAGTTTGATGACACGTTCACAAGTGCTGAAAGAATGCGCAGATGAGCTGGCGAAACATTTCGCTCGTTTGTTATAACGCTCATATTATACTGGTTGTATCCCGACCACTGAACCATGGTGTCATCTCTTCCGTCTACAAGAGTGGGGATCGAACGAACGCCAGTAACTTCAGACCGACTGCTCTGTTACCAAGCAAATAAAAAGTGACGGAGAGCGTAGTAGACGATTTACTGAAACTATTTTAATACTCACTCGCAGCACGGCTTCAGGAACGGTCACTCATGCACGACCAACCTACTGATCGCCGTTGACTCGTGGACAAGAGCTGCCGAAGGACGCCTCTTAGTAGATACTGCTTTTAGATCTCACGAAGGCGTCCGATAAAGTAGATCATAGTGTACTACTGGAAAATCGAATGATATGAGCCTATACAGTGAGGTTTGTTTTTGGCCCAAACACTACCTATCCTGTTGCACATACAAAATTAGAGTTAAGGGTGAGCTATCCAGGCCGTTCGACGCCAAAACCGGTGTACTGCAAGGTCCCATCTTGGGTTCCCCACCGTTCTTAGTCTACGCTAGCGAACTTCCAGGCGTAAGTAACTCTCCCGTTGTGATGTATGTTGACGGTACGAAATTGTGGCGCGCGTTACACAGTGTTGAAGGCACGGAAGACCTCTAACGAGACCTAAATGCCCTGCATCTATGGTCCGAGGAAAATTGATTGCCCTTCAACACGTCCAAGCCAAAGAGTATGCAGGCTCGTCATCACAGCACCAGAATATATCGCATCGGTTATACTACCCTGGCCAGTTCCACCAGGAATGCCACCTAGGTACCGTCGTTACATCGGACCCCCCTAGTGTCAAAATTATACCTTTGGCAAAGAAAGCCAGCAGCAGGCTGGCTATGCTTAGTAGGTTCCGTGGGAATTTCCCAGTCGACAGATTCTCATGTACCTACAACACACTGGCAAGGCCGCTGCTGGAAGTCAACGTTCAGGCATGTACGCCGTACTGGAAAAAGACATCACTGCTCTAGAGGCAATCCGGAGGCGGGTCACTAAGATGGTTGAGGGACTATTTTTCTTGCCGTGTGATGACCATCTGTTGAAACCAAAACGATTCCCCCTAGTCTATAGGCGTCTGAGGAGCAACCACATATAACCACCTAAAATACTATGCTCTCTCCAACAAAAAGGTTCTTAAACTCGCTGATAAGGTCAATCTCAGGGGGCCATAAGTACAAGGTCCGTAGATCACATGTAAGCCTTTTGTGCAGGCGGTATAGTTTTGCTGTTCGAGTCTGTTCGACATGGAACGCACATCCAGCGACAGTCGTTATGGCAACGTCAGTCGATGTATTTAAAAAGACACCACACAACTGGCGTTTTCCGAGCTACCAGAGCAGGAAACATCAAGAGGTCCCGCAGGAAATCCTTCCTTCCAAGAGTTCCCAACGATAGGAGCCTGCCAGGGATGCCGCCTGTGAATAAAAAAGCATTTTATTGGCTCGCTCCACAGGGCATCTCTATCAGTGGCTCATAAAAACTGCGCGCACTGCCACCTTCAAACCACGCATCCAGCAGACGAAGAGGTCAAATTTTCCGTGGATGAGAACTCTCGAGCACCCTCAAAAAAAGCGGAATTCAACGGGAGTGCAGAGGTCACAAGTTGTGACATCCACAATGCAGACCATGCACACTGCAGGGGCGTTGACTTGCGCACAAGCGGTGGCGTCTCGCCCACAACCTCAAAAGAGGACAATAACTACTCGGCAGTATGTACCGAGTACAACGCCACCATCATCCTCAATTCCAGACCGTTGTCCCCAAATTCTTCCTCGCTCTCTCCTCTCTCTTCTCTCGAGAACCCAAATGAGGAAGGGGCCCCTAAGTGCATGCATACGAACTGTCTGAGTTTGTTCAACAAATAACCGGAAATAAGACAGTTCATTCATGACACAACCCCAAACATTTGGTTTCACGGAGACCTCGCTTGCAGTTGACACCAGTGACAATTAACTGTCCCCGGTTTAAAGGGTTTGGATTGGACAAACGCATCGATACGAAGTCAACCAGGGATTCGCAGAAGGCTATGGGCAATCAGTGCCGACAATGCGAGCAGCTTGGTATGTCAGCGTGGGAACCGATCAGGACGGCACGCTGCTCCAGCATCGGATTTTGTTATAACGAGGGCCGGATTAAAACAAGTTGTTTAAATATGTCATGCGTTAAAATAAACGAGCTACAAGCGGAGTGGAGCCGCCCAATGGGAAAGCTGAAGCGTCAGCACCAACTGTGATTCTTCATTTTACCAATGCGCCTCGTCTATAAAATAACCAATAGAAACTCAATAAACTGCGATGTGCTTTGTTCCACGACGACTGGTTTTTGCTGTTGTTCCTGGAGGCAGCGACTTTTCAACACCCGGTTATTCAGAATGGAGATTTTGCGATTTTCCTTTAACATTGAATTTTAACACCCACTGTTATCGGTGGATTTCATTCCTCTGATAAGTGTGACGCTGTGTGGCTTCGACTGGTATAGTTTGGCCGAGACTCACTCCTAGTGGGGGTTATCCACCGTTCTTCCTCATCCGACGTTTCTGATGACGACACTCTTCTTGTAGACCCAGAAAACTTCTTAAGATTACAAAACTTTACTCGTTTGCTTATTATGTGCGACTTTAACGCACCCGTGATAAACTGGGCGTAAGTTTCTCACCAGGAATATGAAAGCGGATTCTTGACTTCTTCATCGAGGCTGATACGGCGGAGAGCGTGGACAAAGCATGTCAACGCCCGGACGCGGCATCGTTCTGGTCGGATTCCACCTTTGCTCGACTCAGTCATCACCAGTGAGAACCACCTGGTAGATAGAGTGATCATCAAACCACCACTTGGACAAAGTGGCCACTCTCCGCTCATCTTTGATCTTACCCGTTACTGACTACAACAACCAGTAAAACGTCCACAGTCAAAAAATTTAATCAGGCAGGTTCTGACGGCCTGGTAAGCCACGTAGACTCACTTATTTTTGACTCTGGCTGCGTGGAACAGAACTACCGTGTACCTCAAATCGCAAGCGAGAAAACGGGCGATCTGGCTGTACCGCGCAAACTGTGCACTTTCCCTTGTCGACCACCTCCTAGGCACAAAGTACGTAGTCTCTTCGGTGACCGTTCCTATTTATTCGCAAAGCATGAGCTTAAGGCAGACCCGGAGGTACTAAGCGCGTTCCACATTGTTCAGAATAGGTGTAGACGGGACATACGTAAGCACACCAAACGCGCACAAGGAAGGGTCCTCCTCAGAGCCCGCGGGAACAAAAACTTTCTATTTAAGCACACGCAACGACTAAGAAAAAATAAACCCTCGGCACTTTTTCCGCAGCCGTCCGACGGGGAGACCTCACCTGACCCCCCAGTTGTGGCCGAGTTATTCAGGGAGTAATATTAGATGATCTACAATTTTGCACCACCTAACTGGCACCCTGTTCCTCCGCTGCAAAACTTCCAACAACCACTCGATACCGCTGAGGTTTGTGTTCCAGAAGCTAAAGAGCTTTGATTCGAGGTTATTTCATCCAGCGCAATCAGTCCTGACAGGATCCATCCCAGAATTCTCAAGAAAGCGGACGCTATTCTGACAAAACCTCCTTATATGCTGTTGAAACAGGCATTCCGAACTGGCATTCCCTCTAGTGTATGGAAAGAGGCAACAGTCACACCCACCTTTATGGTGGGCTAACAGCGCTCTCCAGCTAGCTATCGGTCAATTCGACTTGCTAGCATTCCGTGCAAAATAATGGAACGTTTAATAAGGCGTGACACCCTGAACCATTTCCTACCAAACCATCTCCTTTCTTCGACTCAGCATGGCTTCTTCCCTAGCCGGTCATGTAGAACAAAGGCAATGGCTTCAACTCAAGTGCTATCTTGTGTGAATTTGCCGAGGCTTTCGAGCGTATCCCAAATGACCCCCTGAGGCATAAAATGGAAGCCTGTGACATTCAAGCGGGAATTCATCGCCGGATTGCTTCTTTCTTCGACAATAGAACGTTTAGAGCTCAAACCGGATCAGATCTTCTATCTTCCTTTTCACTTCTGCGGGAGTTTCTCGACGGTCAGCGTTAGGTCGTCTGTTATATCTCATGTACATAAATGGCCTTCCGGGAACCATGAATGATAGTCGTAGACCGTGATTTTCTGAGCTGTCGTGCTGTGGAAATTTTTTCTCGGAAAAAGTCGTTTTGCTAGCTTGGTGCATGCTGCTGAAATTGAAGTCGTCGAACTTTGCGTCATGGACTCATATCTCTTTGTTTCAACCGATCATTAATTGAAAAGTCTTATCGTAATTGCTTTTCGAAAATCGGTATGGCTGCTGTCGTTGTGGTCCGTTGCGTTTGGCAATGTTAACACAAAGATTTTGGGGTTGTTTTGAAGTTGTTTTTGCATTTTGGTCATTTGTTTATTATTTTGTCTTAAGCTGTTTATTTTTTGTTTGTAGGAAATGGGCTATATTGCGACTCTCAAGGCGACGTTTGAGGATTACGAATTTCACGTTATTTACGTTCTTGGGACGGGCCGTAGGTCAAAAACTGCTTTGAATTGCGATAAGATACGGTGACATGGGTTCCTGAAGATCATGCAGATTTATTATCGTTGTACGAAGTACAAAAGGCGTAGGAGTGTATGCAGGGGTTCGTGCTGTGTCTAGTGGGTAGATTGTTGTCAGGTTTTACGAATCAGGTCTCGCGACACATGATGCAGGACACCATTTTACGTGGTCCGATGAGATATTTGTCTGATAGTGACCTCTTTCGAGTTAGGACATTACCACCATTTCAGTCGTCTGTTATATGAGTCCCACCCTACGAATCGTGGACTCACCGTCGGTGAATGGAACAAATGCAGGAGTCTGCTGTACAGTAACCAACTGCTGACTGTAAGCAATATGTGGCAGATGTTCAAGAAAAGTTCATGACAACCCTTGACATTGGATACATCTGCCGCAAGTTGAAGCCTGCAATGTCAAGTGAGTTTGCTATGCAAGACTGGTCGCGAAACGTTAGAGAACCTTGATGTGGTGCTGTCGGTGATTAGTGCGAAAGGTGTGGCGCGCACCATGAGGGAAAAAGGAAACAGATGTACACATATCAGCTTCGCCCGGCGATCGCAGATTGAACTATTCCGACGTTTCCCACATGTTGTGAATGTGGACGCCACCCACGGGACAACCAGGCACAAGTATGTCATTGTATATTTTCTCATACGTTCGAAGCTGGAAGTTATATCAGTCCTTCGTAACAGTCGGTATGGGACACGACCGGCCCGTGATGTACGGGTACGTTCATGGTGAGGGTTATGCTTCACTACGCAGAGTGTTCGCAATTTTTCGGGAACTGATGGAGAACAGATTGCGGGGGAAACATTTGTCATGGATAAGGTGGCTGCACAAATGAGTGCAGCCCATGTGGTGTTCGGCTGCCACATCCTATTGTGTTACTTTCATGTACGTGATGCTGTACGCAAGCGTTTAAGTGGGTAAAATTCGTCGGCCGTATTTGTCGAAAGACAAACTCTTCGCAGTCGTTATCTCTTCCGCCGAAAGGCTACGGCAGACGGCGAAAGAATAAGTTGCACTCGTACACGGTTTACCGTAGGTTCAAACGTGATTTGTACATCTTCGGCCGGACGGACAGGAAGTTTCTTAATTACTTGCTGTGTCATTGGCTGTACATCAAGCCGAAGTGGGCCATGCATGCGCAAAGCGATGTTGCCCACTTTGGAAATCGAGCGAATAATAGGCCGGAGAACGTGAACGGACGGTTGAAGAAGGGGACGCACCCGAGAGACGTCCTAGACGTCGCCATTCAGAAAATATGGATCCACGGCGGGTGGCTGCTGGGGGAGTATGAAATACAAACCACCTATTGGTGCGACCGTCGTGAGGTTGTAGACGTTGACTGGTACGTGAAGGCCATTTTGTACTGAATGACCACATTCGCAAGTCATATTGCCCAGGACCATCTGGAGGGACAGACTCCACGGCTCCCTTTGGAAACGGTACCTGGGTGCAAAGTAAGCGGTTCTCTAGTAATCATCTTGAACCTGCCAGCTTCGTGTGCAACAAGGTAGCGACGCCTTCGTCGTTTATAGCGAACAGGGCACACGTGAATGTGCCTTTCACCATACAATGTGGCTTTTATGGGTAAATATTCTGTCAGTGTTTCGGAAACATTTCTTGCCCTACGGTATGGTCATGTTTAGTTTTTATTTCCATTTACAAAGCTCACGTCTCCATTAATGAGCGGTGGCTGGCGGAGTACAACTTGCGCATTCGACGGTTGGTAGGCCCACAGCTTCGGTCGCTTGCCGCAAACACCTTTAACTGCCACTATAAAGCCCCGCATCATCTACTCGGAAAACTGCATGACTGCAACAGCTGCACGGCGGTGACTTACTTTTGCTTGTAAGACAGTGGAACGTGCCAAGACTGGCTTATCTTTATACGACTCCTCCATGGGTTCAGCCACAAGCGGCATGCAGCCGAGGCAGACAAAGGAGCCTAAAACGGGATTGCCGTGTGGACACTGCGGTGATCCTGTGCAGATGAACAGCAATTGTTGTGATGTAGATCAGCCGACTTTTCACTTCAAATGGCAGACAAACGAGTGTGCATTCTGCGGCAAACAGCTCCAACCTAAGTCGCCTGGTAAGTGCACGTTTCGAACCCTTTTTTGTCAGTTCCCTCTACTTCAGGCGCTGTTCGCACCACCCCAGCGATTATGGGAAGCAAGTCACAACGGATGTCGACTTGGACTGGTTCGCTGACAAGGTACCGCTTGCACCCGGGTCGAAGAAAGCGAGAACCTACATAACATGGAACGATCATCCTATTGATATAATTGAAAAGAGTAAGTTCCTTCCTATATGCGTACACAGATTTCTTACAGATCTCAGATGCGCTGGACGACATGATGTTGAAGACTTCATCTGAAACACAGTTTCAGTCACCCGGGGGACACCTATAACACACAAAAATCGAAGGCTACACTCTATGCTGAAAAATGCGGAGGTAGTATGTACATTTATCGACAATTACCATATACACAATTCAAAATTCCATCCCCACGCTGTCATCCCCAGTGACTTCACTCGTTCACTCATATGTGTCAGCATGGAGAACGGTTCGGCATAACTGGTAAGGTTGGACGAATACGCTGATCATAGCTATGGTGAACTGCACGGAGCAGCCACTAGTGTGAACGCATACTGCACACTCAGGCGTTGATCAAAGCTGTGGTGAACTGGGCGGAGCAGCCACCAATACCAGCGCAAGGTATATGAATCGGTACAACAAACGCGTGCAACAATGTCTTCGTGTACCACATAGTCCGCAACGTTTTCGTATGAGGCAAGGTGAACAGCAGTTTGCCGATCGTGTTCCCGGAATTTTGTTTTCGCCGAATGATCTGAAAGTATTACTGGAACTGCCGTTTGTTTGCTCGAGATATGGCACGAAAGTGCCCCCTAGCAGAGGACCAAAGATTTTCCATATTTCTCGAGTGGATCACGTTCTCAGGATCCACGAAACTGTTTGAATGACTGGCCGTCCAGTGCTCGCAGTGAGCTGTTTCATCAGAAGATCTGTAGGCTCTCCATTCGCCCGTGATTATTATGGTGGTCGGCTTGAAGCGAAAACATTAAATAATGTAATCGGCTCACTCGATTACGTCTTCGGATGAGGAATAATGAGCTGACTGAATTTCGCCTGTTCCCAGGTCAGACCACCATGAACACCCAGCGTAGCAAAATCGTGAATGCCTGCTCTAGAATAAATTGGGTATTTCCAAATAGGGAGTCTTTTCGAACTGAATAATGTAGATTACATGCCTCACATTTCCTCAGGTAGTCGTTTGCACAACTCGTGACCTAAATCCAGTTCTGAAAAATACA
This sequence comes from Paragonimus heterotremus, assembly GCA_013368495.1. NCBI lineage: Eukaryota > Metazoa > Platyhelminthes > Trematoda > Plagiorchiida > Troglotrematidae > Paragonimus > Paragonimus heterotremus. Next base: position 65,062 of record LUCH01003879.1, read on the forward strand.
GAACGGTCGAAAGAAATTACCTTCCTACAGAATCCATAGCACCATATTCAGATATTGAGCCCACTGCAGATACTACGGCAGCCCCATCATAGCACGCACACTTAGCCTTAAGGTTGCAACTCCGTATTCCAAACATGACTTACAAACACGCTGAACAACATACCTTTCTGGGTTGGTGTACTGGCTCGGATCTGAAGTGACACTAAGATCAGGCCACATGGGTGACCCGCGATCAGAAAACCGCGGAGCTCTTGGGATGACACACCAGGATATTAAAGGGAGCATATGGACGGGTGTGTGCGGTGATTGGGCTCTCGTAGTAACGGCAGTGGGCTCAACATCTGGAAGTGATGCTATGGATTCTGTCGGAAAGTAACTTCTTTAAACTGTTCTACATTTTACAAGGTTCGATTTAGGTCATGGGGCCCCGGAGCCTACCAACGAAAGCCGGCCGCAGATAACGTAGAATCTTAAGTGATTTGCGTTCAAACTAGTAGCTGCTCCGTACAGTTCACTTAAGCTATGATCAACGCCTAAGTATGCGCTCACACTAGTTGCTGCTCCGTCCAGTCCACTTGAGCTATGGCAAACATTGATAAGTTGGAAACGAGAGAATCCAAAAAAACGTGTATTTGGACCGTTGGGTGTGAGTTTTAATGATCTTCTTCAATTCTGACCAAAATTCGGATAACATGCTGGCGGTTGTCAGTGAATTCTGTAGCCGGCGAAGACATACACCAACAGTCATCGGAATAACAATCGTCCATGATATGAAGATAGAAGGGTTGTAGTCGATGTGGTAAATGTAGGAGTCAATGTTTTCGTCGGATAAATAACGAATATCAAATTTGGTCATTATCTGTCAGATAAATGAGCATTGACTCGCGTACACGTGGGAAGCTATATTCAAGAATAGCCAATAAGCAATGAACAAAGCAATACGGATGTTATTAATGATAGAGTAGGACGTGTTACCCACGCTTACACTATACCGTGAGTAGAAGCAGCCATGTGATAACGTAGATCCTTTTCCACTGGAAATACTATAAGGGAACCAAACTGAACATATAATTCAGGGGAATAATTAACCAACGTCCTTGGCGACATATCTTTCATTAGGAATTACTGTGATATTTCACGTACAATGCAATACAAACGCAACGTGGT